>WEIT01030582.1:80776-103614 GCA_013389985.1 Dryoscopus gambensis | reverse complement strand
CCAGAGGAAGACCAGACCCTTCTACACCACCATTGGACTTTCAGAGGAAGACCAGACCCTTCTACAGAATCTCTGCATCAACAGAACCATCACTCCAGGAGGACTGCAGACACCATTTAATTGAACTGCTACCAACACCCAGACCGTCAGGGGGGTCAGGTTGTACTCTTGACTCTGTCAGGTTAAACCAGTGTTTCTGTATTGTTGTTTAATTTTATGTATGTATATATATATGTATGTATAAAAATATATATATATATTACATATATATACACACACGCTAGTAAAAGAACTGTTATTCCATTCCCCATATCTTTGCCTGAAAGCCCTTGATTTCAAAATTAGAATAATTTGGAGGGAAGGGGGTTTCATCTTCCATTCCAAGGGAGGCTCCTGCCTTTCCTTAACAGACATCTGTTTTTTCAAACCAAGACAAAAAACAACATACTTAAGAGAGTTCCTGAAGGTCCGATCAGGAAGGAGACACTGAAAGGTGGGTTTTCCTTGTGTTAGTAGAAGATGAAAGCTTTCCACAAGAAAAGGTTTTTATAAATTAGGACAGTGTTGGTTTTCTCCCTATCTGGACAAGAAAATCACTGATTTAACTTGCAATTAAAAAACCCAAGAAAAATGGAAAAAAAAGAAAAAAGTAATAATGATTAACGAGAGGGCAGACCTTCTAACTAAAAGGATCAGAAAGCAGAGAAATAGACTACTGCATGCAATTCACTTCACTGCAGATTTTTAAGGAAAAAATTCTTTAAGAGATAATGTAGCCATGAATAATTCTATATCCTAGCAGAACTAGATGACCTTTAGAGATCTCTTCCAGCAGAAGCAGTGTAAGAACCATGGTGGTCCACAAGGCAGAGGGGAAGAGATGAGCCCTTTTTCCCCCTGTAGCATGGCTTTCCATCCCAGCTGAAGAAGGGTTGGTAGGGCTCGGTGCTCCCATCCAAGGGCCTGTAGGAGTCGCTCTCACAACTTCTCTACCCTCCAGTCTTGTATTTCTGAGACTGACAAGATAGGCCTGCATAACAGAGCTGAATGACAAAATTTCCATTTTTCTGCATGCAGCAGGAGTCAAGCAAAGTAATTTCTTCGCAAGTCCCTCTGCCAGCACATCATCCAAAAGCCATCTGCTGTTTCCTAGAGCTGTCTTCCTGTAGCCACCCCTGATCCTCCCTGCTGCCTTTCCCGTGACCCTCTGCCATGGCCTCCCAAGCCTTCTCAAACCTTTGCATGGACAACAGCTCCCTCTGGACTGTGGGGAGCAGTCTCCAGTTCTTGTAGGAACCAGGCTACATAGAGGAGCTAAATGACCTCTTGATGCTTATCCTGATAGCAAGACTGAGATCTACCCATGGTACGCTGTGGTGTATTCATCAGTAAAACACAAGCTAAGGCACTTCTGTGACATCTTTTGCTACATCACCAGAATGGCAATGTCATAACTGGAAGTTCACAGACTTCTGCAGGGTGGACTCTACTCTGTTCCCAAGTTTTACTATTCTTCCTTTCAGACACACACATCTTTAAATGTCTCTTCTGCTACTACAGGAGGAAGGATTCCTTCAAAAGAATATAAAGGCTATAAATCAAGAAGAGACTTTTCTTTTGTAGCTGCCTCTCAGATTCTGGAAACGGCCTTTGGCCAAAACTGGCCATGTCCAGTTCCAGGGAGTTTTAATTCTGCACATGATGGGCAGTCCTGAACCAGAGGCATGAAGCTAGCAACGTGGCAATGTGTAGACAAGCAGCATCCATACCAGTCCTTTGGTGGCCTCATGTGCTGAATGAGCCCACAGCTGGCTGCTGAAGTAAGTGGGACGCCAGCTGATGATGCACAGCACCGGCACTGTGTGCTCGCAGTGCTGCACCTACTAATGAGGTAGGCTGCTGCGCTCTGCGGTAGCTGAAGTTTCTATGGAGCTTTTATCTTCAGCTTCAGTGAGCTACAATAATCCAGCCTGGTTGTGCAGAACATGTTCATCACTACCACTACATCCACGCCAAAGAAAAGGAAGCATAGTTTCTTGAACAGCCAGAAGTAGAATAAATAATTTCTGACTATTTCTGACACCTTGGTATTGAAGTATCAGCTAGAGTAGAATGGTGCAGAGAACTCATAATGCTTTGAAAAAGGAAGGTCAAGTGCTTTCCCAGTGAGAAGGGGCCAGTGCCTCTTCTACTTCCATCAAATCAGTCACACTGATGGCTGGGGTATACTGTAAGCCAGTCACTCTTGCTGAGTAATTTAACGGTATATTGTGATCTACACGTCAAAACTTGTAGGAAGATCAAGTATGGATGTTAATATGATTTAAAAGGTACTTTGCAGTAACAACAGCTAGAGACACAATTATGTCTCTGTCTCTGCTAGTCAAGGAAATATAATGGAAGATTAGTATAAGTAATTACATTACACTGGTCAAAATAAAAGAGCTAAGCACTGCATTTTCTTTCGTGTCTGAACTCATTTGCCTGCTTGAAGTGCCAGTTCCTTAATGCCTTAGCTGTGATAATATACTGTGGAAGCTTTATTGCAGGTGTTCCTCTACCATTCTATTCACTTCTTAGGAAACAAAACTAAATAATGGCAGCACAAAATGGTACTTCACAACATATGCTGAAATAAACATTTCTCCGGTACACAACAGCCAAGCATTACGATGGAGATGTATGAGAGGATGGGCTATCTTCAGCACCCTGCTGCCAGAAAAGTACCACTTTGTAGTGACGTGACAGCTTAAAATGTTTAATATAAACCATCTTGGCTGTGGGGAAAAAAATCCCATCCCAGAAAATTAATCCTTAAAGTGGTAAACCCCCCACATTTTTCCAGTTTCCAGTGTTCCTCTGAAACAGCCTGCCTTGTTAGCATGTACTAAAACAAAGAGAGGTTTGGCATCAGCCAGAGGTAGCTCCTGGCTTTTTATCCCACCTGGAGGGGAGGGAGGGAAGGACTGGCTTTTCCCAATGACAGAATCTAGAATATGGGGCACAGAGGGGCTCACAGTATTAACAAAACAGGATTGCCAGGATGTTTTCACCCCTGAGGTAAGGCAGTGAAAAAGAGTTGTACACAAAGGAAGACAAACATCTGACCATCCATGGAGACCCCAAGACCTGCACTACTTTCTGCAACAAATAATATCCTGTAATGCAACAACCTTGAGTCAGTGTATGTGACTGATGGGCACATGGTACTCATACAGCCAGACACGGTCAGAGCATTAGAACTTTTATCCTGAGCAATGTGCCAAAGGATGCCTTACTCATTCAGGCCTTTCTGGGATAACATTGCCTCACAATGCAATTCTGCATTAAGAGAAAAATACAGGACCTTTTGATTTCTCCCCCCTCCTGTGGCCGTCTGCTTTCTGTTACCAGCTGTAAGTGCACTGCTGGTATGAAGCCACAAGCAGGCTGGCAGGGTAATGCCCACCACAGGATGGCTGGACAAAGGTGAGCCAATACAGCATCCACACCATTCCCACTCCAGTGAAGCAGCAACCATGACTTGCAGCCATCCGCAGGCACAGCCATCAACGCAGAAGTCCCCAAGGAACAATTCACAATTTTAGAGATCCCAGGCATGTCAGGAGAGCACACCTTCTTCTACACCCCTTGGGGCTGTAACACTCAGTAGTGGGATGCAAACCTCACCCTCAAGAATATCCTTCTCCCCATTCAGGCTTATAAATGAGCTCAGCATAATCCAGTTTTCCTGGGGGTGGTCCACTGGGCATCACTTTTTAAAATGCTGCCAAAGATTAAGAGTTCAGGTTGCTTCCTCAGCCCTTGAATTTCATGTAGTATCACCAAGCAGTACTCAGTAAATCTTCAACTGCTGCTATAAAATGAAATAAAATTACCAATAAGCACTATTTTTAACCACAAAACATCTTACTCATTATGCAAGATTTGCTTCTGTCATTCTCCGAGGGAAAAATGCCTAATTACTCACATTTTATCTCACTGGAAATGCAACAAATAAAACAAGAAAGGCTATTGAAGGATGAAAATAATGGCAACATATCGTACATATCGTACAGGGGCTGACCCTAGGAGAGAGAGGTATTTATCCTGAAGATACGCAAATTATAACAGGAGTTTTGAGAAAAGTGCTGCCAATTAAGAAAATTGTCTGCCTCACATCAAGGAAGACACATTTACCTAAACCATATTTGCTTAAGCTTAACCCATACTGTTCTGTTTTGTGTGCAGGGGTGAAGAACAGTGGCATACAAGATGGATGAAATCCTGACTACTTCCTCCCTAATGTACTTTCTGCTGCTCTTTGGGACTACAGCTCAGTGTAATTCAGAAAGGCAGTTTTCCCAAAACTTTTAGTGGCTGTCACTTATGTCTGAACATATGGTCAGTTTGACAAAATCTTTAGCAGCCTTACGGCTTAATACCTGCATACATATATACGCTGGTTTTACCTCAATAGGCAATGGTATAAACCCCCGTCTTTTTTCCTTTCTGCCGATTCCCCGTCACTTGCAGACATTTACACAAAGAGGTACATACTGAAAAAAAATAATAGTAATAATAATAAACATTTCTGCAAACACAATGGACAGCCATTTCTGAGGAAACCTCTATGTCCTCCTCTACACAAAACCTGTGAATGTCCAAAACAGCTGCTACTTACTAGTAGTCTATAAAGCTGCACACACATAAATCTGCTGGACATGCTTGGTTATCTATCAGAGATGCACAAAGGTAGTGGTGTGGCACACATTAGAATTCATTACGGCACTTTTTGCTGCCTTTTTTCCCCCCAGAGGTATATTCACGCCAAATCAATGGCCTGCAGAAAGGGTAGATGATGCAGTGCATGGCTTGGAAATCCATTCATGAGGGAGGGTGACATGAAAGATGTATTAGATGGCTGTACTTTCTGGAGCCACAGTTGTCATTTTTGTGAAGAGACACCTGTTACTTGAAAGTTATTTACCAGATTTGACAAAACGGGGTGTAAGTGGACACAAAGCCTTAAAAATTTATACTTAAAATTGAAAGAGCAAATGTTTAAAGGGCACCTCAGCCATTGTTCCTACACAAGCAGTATAGCACTGGGAAGAACACTGATGCACTAAGATTAGTGTGAAAGGTTCCTAGCAATGACTACCTGCTAAATACAATGTAATTAGAGAACACTTCCCTGTGAATTAAATGCAAATACTTTGATATGTGACTGAGCACATTACGTTACATAGTATTAGCATATTAAGTACAATTTAAGCCCTGTTCTCAAGCATCTGAGCTTTTACCTAAAATGGCAGTCGGGCAGAATACAGTATTTCCACACTAGGGGCAGGAGGCGGACTGGAAAGCTTGGTGAGGCATGAAAAATTGAATTTCAGCAAGGCAATGGAAAGGACATTGTTGGGCAATTACAGCGCTCCAGTGTTTGCCATCCGCAAAGGCTGCAGTCATCTGCAGCGACAGTGTGGTGCACGGCTCCCCCAAGGCACGGCACTCCAGTTAAATCAATTTGTCAGGAGCGGGGCTGCTGCCTCCCTGCTGCAGAGGAGGCCCACCGGAGCGGGGAACAGCTGGGGCGCACAGCTGTCTCTCTGCAGCAGATCAATTAGAACATCAAAATTCATCTGCTAATTAGCAAGCATGTACAGAGGGGAAAGAAACCTCCCTTAAATGAATCATTTCCATGTATTAATGAATTCAGCGACATCCCACATTCAGAACCCAAGCCAACAAGAAGAGACACAGCCACAAGAGGCACTGGCTAGCACGATGAGACAATTTCATTATTGCAAAGGGTGATCCTACTGCTGAGGTGAAAATAAAACCCCCTACAATTAAAAACTTGCACCTCCAATATCAGTGAAAGAAGATCCACATCTAGTAGAGCTACTAATGTCTGATCACAGTGTAAACAGTGATCACTGTAAGGCTGCACTGAGAGCAAATACAAGCGGGACAAGGAAGAATACAAATCCCAGTCAGCCTGACACGCTGCTTGCTTTGGAACATGCTGAAAGTCCCTTGACTTCTGTGATTGAGAACTGGGCCTCAGGTCAGCAGTTTTTATCCTTGTTTTTATTTATTTTTATGTTCAACCTTCGTGTTGTTATTAGAATGACACTTACTGTTTATTCACATGTTGCAATGTTGCTGAGGGTGTTTTTACAAGAGAACTTGGCCAAAGTCAGCTGCTGCTCCAATGCCATTTCAAGGCTTAGCAGAACAAGGTCACTTTTTTTCCCCCCTGACAGTTTTAGCTTGTTTGGCACAGACAAGGAAACGCAAACCAACAATAATATACTACATTTTTCATCAGATCTCAGAGCATAGCTGTTAATTCTTGCAACATGGAGCTCCCAACCCAATGAGAAGCCTGGTACACTGACTGGTAATACACACAAAATTAATTTCTTCAGTCGGGAAGAGCCCCACTAACCCCCTTAGTTACTTCCACTGCCTTGCCATCACAGCCTAATTGCAATGGACTTCAGCGGCTCTTCTTTGGATACAAAGCACAAACCCTTTGTTCTTGGAAGTTTGTCTGAGAATGCTTGTACAATGGGTATGTTGCTGGAAGTGCTGAAGGAAAAGAGAACAATAGTGTGGAGAGGACTAAGAAAAAAGGATCTCCCAGAAACAGTAGTATAGTAAAGGAAACTCTAAATCTGACATCTGCAATGACCCTGCTGCTCATCTAAGCAGCTGATTCACTAAACTCAATACATTTTCCCAAGGAATTATCTTTTTTAAGGCTCTGGTTTTCTACAACTGTATGTTGTACATGTAGAAGCCCACAACGGCAGATTTGATTTTCAGGCCATTTGGCATCAGATAGTCAATTGCAAATCATTATTTTGAAATAGATTGCTGTAACCCACAGCTCAATGCAGCCACAACACAGAATTCCTACTTGGAAACTATATTTTTTAACCTGACAAACAGGTGTTAACTGCTTACCTTGTTCTCAGTCCTCTAGTTTCTCATCAAGATTTTTTCCCTTTATTCTTTTAAGGACACTCATTAAAACCAAAACTGTGTTAGATGGTTGAAAACACAGAGCCACACAAGAATGTCCGTACGTGAGGAGCTGAACTCTCCAAGGGAGGGCTATGAAATGTTATTGCCAGCTCTGCTGCAGTAAGACAAACTGCCACAGAGAGCCACGTCCATTCTCATCTATTGAGGGAGGTCAGCTGAAAATAAGTCACAGAGGAAGTCAACCAAGATACTAGAGTGCCCCCACTTGCCTTGCAATAATGAAGAGTGAGTATGAAAAATGTTTAATAATATGAGGAAGCTTTATCACCACCCTCACTTCTTTTCAAATCCTGCACTGGACTCTCATCTTGCACAATTTCCATTACACCCAACGATGCTTATGCATGAGCAGGAAGAGTGTGACCCATCAAGTATTACAGCTTTAAGCTGCCATTTAGTATCAAATTTCTTTCTTAAGTGAGGATTGCTGAATACGTGAAGCATCAAGCTATAATATATACTCCATTAAAAGCAGTCCAGAGAATGTGACATTCTTCTTACCATATTACCTCAGTTACTGGCAGAATAATATAATTATGATTCACATTGAAGTGGCCTACAGAATGGATTTAATCAAATTTTAATATAAAATATGGCCACTTAGAGCATATTCCATTCAGTAGCTTGTTCAGTCAAGATGCTGGGTAGGGAGGGGAAGTGCAGTTATCATTCCCAGTAACAGGACAACAATTGCTTTTAAGTCAAATATGGCATCAGGATGTTTCAGCACACATTAGAGGATGCATTGGTGTCACTGCTGTTGTGCTGTATTCTGTATATAATTTGGCACGGATGACTGCTGTGTCACTTTCAGTCCCTTAAGCTCACAGTACCTGAAAGAAATTGGTATCTGAGTGTGTCTAGCAAGGAATAAGTAATTCATTCACTTACAAAAACTCTTATCCTTCCTATATTCATGCAGGCCAAGCGGCTGGATTCTGTTCTGAAGGACATCAGTGAAAATTCAGAGCGTAGACATCAAAAGCACACTAGTTCTAACTGAGTTGGTATCTCCTAATTTGGTTATAACCAGATGACTCCGAAGTTGAGTGTGTTCCACTGATTAGATCTTGGGTAACTCCAAATGCAAGGAGATACTGTGATAAGAGTGCAAAATTCTCACCTCATGGATAGTTTTTCAGAGAATCCACTTGGGAAATATGGTTTCAAGTGCTCAGATATGAAACTAAATGCAGAAGACACAAAGGATACAAGAGATGAGAAGTACGAGATACAAAAGGCATTTGTGCATGAGTTTAGGCTCATTATTGCGCACATCTTCTGCAGCATAGAAACTTGGGTTTGCTGCTTTTCAGTTTTAACGCTCTAGCAAGGCACTCACACTCTGGTAACACAGGAAGAGCTGTGCCAAGCTAAAAATTCAGCGCCAGCTACCTTTTAGTTTATAGTACCTAAGGGTCCACCCATGCACTTTACAACTATTCACGTTTTATCCATTTGACTGTGATACCCTAGCTGTTTATGAGTTTTTCTTCTTGAAGGTAGATTAAGCCCATGAATTCCCTTAATGTCATTAATGGGTTTTGTTGTTGTTTTATTTTGTTGGAGTTTGGCTTTTGGGGTTTTTTTTGTTTGTTGCTTTTTTAAAAATCCCTGGTCCATCTGCTAGTCTCCTAGGGCTCTCACCACAACCCTTACTTGCCTCATAGCATCTGCTTCCTTTACCCTTTCCTTACAATAGATCCAATTGCTCTTTTCCCTTCGCTTCCTTCTGTTAACTTCTTTTTGGTTCCTATCTGCTACATCTGATCATCTTTCTTTATTCATAGAGGTAGCAAACAGTTTGGTTTGAAAGAGACCTTAAAGACCATCTAGTTTCAAACCCCCTTCCATGGGCAGGGACACCTTCCACTGGAACAGGTTTCTGAAAGCCCTATCCAGCCCAGGATGAGGCATCCACAACTTCTCTGGGTAACCTGTTCCAGTGCCTCACCACCCCCACTGTAAAGAATTTTTTCCTCACATTTAATCTAAACTTACCCTCCTTCAGCTTCAGGCCATTACCCCTTGTCTTATCACTACAGACCCCTGTGAGAAGTCCCTCTCCAGCTCACTTGTAGTCCCTTTAGGTACTGGAAGATCTAAATCTCCCCTTCTCTTCCTCAGCCTTCTCCATCTTCTGATCTCAGCCAAAACAGAGCATCAACCCCTCCTCCCTGTCATTAGAAGTCTCAGTGATTTTCAGGTCATGAACCCTGATGTCTTTTTGCCTATTATCAATTTATCCTTGCACTCTCTTGCCCCTGTGCATGCGGTTGAAGATCATCCATCCCTCTTTTCCACTTTTTTTCACTTGTTCTTCTGCCTCATTACAAAGTATGGGAACTGTCCAGATATCCCACTGCCCACAAGCATTTTTACAAATACTGTTTCAAACTATCCATTTCCATTTTTTAACCTCTTGCAATCTGGCTTCTTTTTTTGTACAAATTCCTGTCTTCACTGAAGGCTGTACTATCTTCTTTTGGTGAGGTGTTTTTTTTGTGTGTGTGTGGTCTTTTTGCTAGCTTTTACAGCTCTCAGTACACTCAGAATTTCAAGAATTGTTATCTTCTTGTGGTTATGATAAACTCTTCTTCAGATCTTTCAAATTTTACTCCCTACCCCTACCTAAGGAGAGAAAGAGGCAGGCAGGTGAACAGGAAGGGACAGATTCAGCCACACCTAGATCAACGGACATAAAGTCCTGTATCCTGTCTAGGGGAGGAAAACATGGAAGGGGAAAAAACAGAAATGCAAAGATAAGAAAGATACGAAAATAAAGAAAAGGACAAAGAGTCTAAGAAATTCAAGCACAATTAGAAAACAAGAATAAATGAATGAAACAAAATGTATGCAGCAAAGCCTGAAACAGAAAAAGAAAAAAAATAGTGGGGGAAGTACTTCAAACTTAAAAGGATATTTAAAAAACCCTAAAATTAGGTAGGTAAGCTCACTTACAATTTTAGGAAAAGAAATATAACCCCCTCATACAAGGAAATCTCAATGAAAATCACCTTATCTTAGCAGGAGGTATATAAAATTCAAAATATTTCTGAAGTTTTTACTAATCTTTCTCTTATTTTTGAAAACAGGGAAGGAATGGGTTTGGTTTGATCAGCTATTCCAAGTCAATGGTGCAGCTCTACAACCATGGCGACAAAGAGCTGACTTCCTGCTGCCAGGACCTCCTATGGGAGCTGCAGAGGCAGCGCAGTGCTGGAATCGCGGTCAGCACCAAGAGAAGCGCCAGGGTTTTAGAGCTCTGTTATAGCACAGCTATGTCATGTGTTTGTTACCATACCTGCCAGTCATAGTAGGCCTTACTTGGTTTAGGATTATTTTCCAAGGAATTTACACTCATAACAGCTTTTTTAATATATCAGTATCTTACATTAAAAATGAATGTCTTCTCCTCAGAGCTAGACAAATAGCTAAGGAAAACCTGTTTTTTTAAAAACATGTATCTTACCTCCAAATAGAAGATCTATTTTTCCCAGCTTATTAAAAATAAAAAAGAAATCCACTATATTTTAACTGGAGTGGCTTTGAAGACTAACTCAAAAGTGCTATAGCTAGCTTCAAACAAAATATAGCCTATTGAACTTATTTCTACATAAATTCTATTTGATTAAAATTATGCTCAACTGTTTACATATAAACATACAATTTATAATGAAGACAGATTTTAGCATCTAAACATACTATTTATAATGAAGACAGATCATTAAATTCTGTGACTGTTGTCAGAAATACTTCAACAAACAACAGAAGTGTGTTATACGGAATTAAAATATTAGATAGGTCATCTTCAAAGTTAATGTAGGATATCCCAATCTCAAAATCATTCTTTTCTCAGGTAGAAGATCGAGTTTTTGTTTTGCTTCCTAATTTACATGTTTTAGAATAATCTACAATATAACTAGTGTACTTCCATCAGTTCCAGAAATATGCCATTTCTGTACTACCTTTTCATTTATCAAGGCCATGATGAATAAAAAAATCAAAACTATCATAAATTATCACAATAAAGCCATTGAATATATCAGAAGTTGAGTAAAGAAAGAAGCTGAAATAATCTGTCTTGCCAAGTGGAATGACAGAAAAGGAGCACTGCAGCGGGAAATGCTATGCGGGGAAGAGAAATAACTGGAAGGGTCTCTGTTTCACTGACTGCTTGGTGTATTTTCCTGCGCAGTTGTCTCTAGTAGGTTAATACTGGGCTGTCACAACCGGGATAGCCTTGGTGATTGTATTGACAAGAAATCATGATCTACAGCAGATCCGCTTTTACAGAATGGCCGGATAAGCCCTTCCATTAACAAGACTAATCAGATAAAGTATTCCTAATGGATGACCCTGCATCTGGTTAGAGTGAACTGTTCTGTTTAGTAGGTATATGCTGTGTTTTTCATCCAAGATCAAGATATCACTGCTAAGAATTTATACACTATGTTTGGAAAAGTGTTTATAATTTATTCTCGACATCTGCCGTCATTAGATCAGATTATTCCCATGCATTGCTAAAGGCTTCCATGATCCAAAAACAAACAAGGGACCAACACGTAAAGACTCATGAGGAATTAATTTATATACTCACTTTTTGCTCCTGGTGTAAAAGAGTTATCTATTAAAATGTGTCCTGATAATCACATTTCTAAGTAAAACGTATTATGAAACTGAAGGTAAAACAGCCATTTGACAGATAAGATGCATAAAACCATAGTGCCCTGAGCCCTAATCCCTTCATGTAGCTATAAAATATTTAAAGTACACACTGTTTACAGGCAGTTAATAGATAGCAGCGATAAATCCCCTTTCAGAAAAAAAACCTTGTTCTGTGAGATTTATAGAAATGAGAGAAATCTTAAGAGGTGCAACATCCACAAAATTTACTTGCCAAGAGATTCCCCATGCTCTCCTCCATGAAAAGAATAGCAACTGTGCCAAAGTGCGGATAAAAATGGTTTTCCTTCAGTCCTGTGATGGGTTTACCACCAGCTAAAGCTTTTACAGCAGTTGTCTTCAGTCAGTGAAAATCTCCCTACTGGCAGCACAGATAACAGAACTTGCTTGGCTTTTTTCTCTTGCAGTACAACATTGCAAAACGAGCGCAAAACATCACCAATTTGTACCCGCGTTATTTTATGGCTATCTTGCAGAGTCAGTCTAAAATCTGTTATAGCCTGGACATCAACAAGAAATTGGAACTGAAGTCACTTACATTGCTTTGATCCTTCCCACTTTTAACATTTGTTTTATAGAAGTGTATTGTGGTCCCTGCAGACTGTTGCTGGCCTTAAATTTACAGCAAAATTTAGGGCTCTTCCAATGTGGCTCAGAAAACAGATTTTTTGCTTCAATATTACCAGGTTTACAGTAAAGACACAGGGATGTGTCTCTCTAGAGGCTAACACAGAAATTAAAGCTGCAAACTGTTAAAAGGATTCATCCCATTTCAACTTACTGGCTTGTCTCCTATCATTTCTTTATTTTTCCTCTAACTCAAACATCACTTGCTACTCTATTAGGCCAAACTAGTCAGATACTCCTAAAAAGCAAAGTTACAGAAAAGCCAACTGAGTTCCTAAACCCCCACGCCTAAGCAAAACCTCAGTTAAAAGCTTCTTGTCTTTCATGAGGATGTTGAATACTGAGGCACAGTTTCCTAACAGCAAGGGCCTTGGCAAGTCAAAAGATTCCCCCCACTCATGGATCTCTTATTTTTTAGATGCTACTGTGGCGCGTAACACACTTATAAAGAACATAAAGCATGTCCTAAACTTTTATTCCTTTGGTATTAAGAACTTGAGCTGCATGAACTGGGAAGCAAACGGGCTTTTAGAGCATCAGTGATTTTCAAACATGTTTTACTTTGGCCCCCACAAAGTTCTCGAACCTACATGACTTATACCCAGCAGTACTAGCAATGCTGAACATTGCAAGGCTAACTCATAGTGCACACTTGTTGACTCACATATCAAACAAAGAAGCTAAATGACATTTTCCTATCAGGTTACTAATCATCTCTCTATAAAAAAAGAAAAGACAATGCAATTTCATCCCTTTAAAGTGGCTTTTGCCTACCTGAAAATCTCAATTTTACTTTCAGTCAATGCAAGCCTCAGGTTTTTTTCAAGAGTTATCTCCCCCTCCCACCAATGCAATGCTGTGCCAAAGCTTTTACAATGATTACTTAATATTTTTTTTAGGTGCAATAAGGTTTGGATGACCTTTCAGCTTTAATGCTTTGATCTAAATATTGTCATGCCCTATGTAATTTTGATGTGGTCTAGCGCCATACAGAAACAATGCCTGGGATTATTTCTGTGTATCTTTTTGCCAAATTATGCTGCCTTCCACCTGTGGTCGGAAACAGGTGCCAGGTAACTGTAAGTGAACTCTCATATCTCTTCTCCATAATTAATCTATTTTCCTTTAAACTCCAACAGCTTTAAGCCTTACAGAAAGCAGCTCTAGAGGACCATGCCAAAAAATACAATTAAACAGATCTTAATCCAGCACAGTTCATTTGGCTCCTTTAAATACAGAGACAGATCCATACAGTATAAATGTCTGCCCTTAACTTGCTCTGGTACTTTTCAGCCCCAATGCACAACAGGAGAGTGGATAATGTAAGAAAGAGGGGAGTTTTGGTAAAAAGAGGAATTGAGCTGTCAATTTCTACAGTTTACAAGGTTTTAAGGATTTTTTTCTCCCTAAACTATAAATAACAAAGCAACAAACCTTTTACAAATAAGCCAGGCTTTTCTACCCTGCCTTTACGAAGAGCATCAAAAAGCACAGACTGTAAGAAAGCCAGAGGGCAGCTGCAGCTTGGTGTCAGCTCAGCAGTTCTTGCCTGGGTTTCTGCCTGAGCACTGAGCCCAGGAGGAGCACATGGCAGAGGACCAAGCAGTCCCAGGAGGACCACACTGGAGAGGACCAAGCAGTCCAGACTTTGTACTGGGCGATGGGTGGCATCAGCTGCAACCATGCTGTTCCATGAGTGCTCTTCAAAACTGAGGTCATACATACAGAAAACTATTTTCCACCTGTGTTTTGGAGGTCATATTGATGCTGTATATGCTTCCATAGGGATAGGAAAGTACATAGTTGAAGAAGTACCTCTCATAACCTATAAACACCTTTTGACCATTGCTTAAAGGCAGGTGCTTTCATTAAAGAGCTGAAAGCAGTATTTGTTTCAATAGATTCATGGGTGTAAGTTGTCAGGAATCCCTCTGACTATTCTTACCACTAATATGGCACCACAGTGCTGCTGCTTCACCTTTAATAGGTCTGTGATTTAACTGTGAGAAATTCTCAGCCTCAGTCATTCTGCTCTCCTGGCACCATAAGCATGTACCCCAGAGTTCAATTACTCAGCTAAAATGCTGCTGTCACTCTATACATATAATGTAAGAAAAAGGTGAATTTTCACACAGGAACTCATCTATTCATTTCCTTTCAGGGCCTTTCCTTTCGTTTAATTTGTTGCTCAGTTGTCCTTTTATTTTCATTAGACTCACTTGCTGTGTTAGCAATTGCAAAATGATTTGAGGTTAGCACGGCTTTTTTCCCCTCTCCCAGAAAAAGAGATAGAGTGCTGGTGGTAGTAGTGAAACGATCTTTAGGAAAAGGAGAGAGTTTTGCTTTGAAGCTGGCAAGTTCTTTAGATAACCTGGTGGCTTCAGGCACCATCACAAAATGAAATTATATGGTTTCAGTCAAACAAAAGGAGGAAGGTCACCAATATCACAGCAGTGCTCCAGTAAAATGCAGTACGATTTAACTCCATGAGCTGCAGCTTCCCTACCTGCACTGAGAGTGGTCTGCAACACATACAAGCCCCAATCACCCAAACTGAAAGAATGTTTTCCTGCTCAAGACTGCTGCCAAAGGCTATGATCAGACATGAGCATATTCCATGAAGACGACAGTTACTTGAGATGACAGCTACTTTGAGGGAAACAAAGTCTGAGTTGATGTCCACTCCGGGCAATCCCAGTGATTTCAGTGCATAATTCAGGCAAAAGCAACTTCCTACAAGTTCCCTTGTGGAAAAAAAAGGCAGCAGGGAATCCCAAACCAAAAAAACCTATGCCACATCACTTAAAAACACCATGTTCAGTCAGAAAGAAGCCAAATTCAACCCTAAACACTTTTTAGAAGTAACCTCTTCCGATAAACCTTCAAGCAAAAATACCACATGTATACATAAAATAAAGGACTATGATATAAATATATATGAATGAGCTCCGACCTTCCTTCTGGCTTGTCCATATGACTAAAATAATGACATCTGCCTAAGGTCAGAGGTCTGGAATATTCAAATGCTGTTACTGTAGCACATGAGTTCCAAAGGCAGGCTACACTGTCATGGATAATTATGACATCTAGTGCAGACACATCTGTTCCATCTATTGTAGTCAAGTGTGTTTTTTTTTTTTAAGCATAAATAGAAATAAACCTTGATCCCAGAACTATAAGACATTTTAATTATAACGGGAGATGTCTTTGGCAAGACTGACCCTTTAAGTGGAAAACGTGATTTTTTTTTTTAACTAATCGGACTTTTCATTTGCATTTAAATTTGCGGTACATTGGATAATTGTACAAGCAGTCTAGGAAAGCTCCATGCTGATGTTTCAACACTGAAAGATCTCATTAGAGAAGGACCATAAGAAATGAAAGGCTATATTCTAGTTACAAATCATGTGATCCATTAGTAGGATGGGGAGTAGAAGGGAAAGACATCAACATCACCATAGAGAAATGTTCTGCTAACTCAGTCTTCCTGGTTTTCTGAAAACAAGGAAATATATTTTCAGGTCAGTGATTTTCAACTGTTTTAAATTCACAGATCCCTAAATATTTTCCAGTGGAGATGTAGACCTTTGAATAGCAAAACTAAGCCCAAGGCAAAATGCTTGCTTTTTATCTTTACCTGCCTTGGGTTTCTGAGATACGGTTCACAGACCATTGGCTGAAAAACATTTTTTAAAAGACATCTTTTTATCACAATTTAGCTGTTTTGCTTAGAATACTGTTATCACAGCCTTCCTCAAAAGGAAGGCTGAAGAAGAGATACCCTACTCATGTTCTGTAGACAAGGTTTCTTTGAACTGAAGTCACAGATGCTTACGTTTTCAGGTCTCTTTGCCATGCATGGGTTGAGGTACAAACTGCATTGCAAAGCTTTGTTCTGTAGTTTATCAGCCTTCCATTACACAGGAGAGCAGCCATGTCTATCTACCCCAGACTGACCTTCAGCACGTGAGATCTGCACCTGGTCTTGGTTCAGAGCCAGAATATCTGGACTTAATTTACAGTACAAAGTGAAATGCCAGCACACAATCTGGGGCCCAGGGAGGTTCATACCTGCTACCCTGGAGAAGTCCTGCGTACCACCTCCATTCGCCCAAGAATGACCAGACGTGGAACCAACCTATAGAACTCTCATTTTTTATTTCTTTTAGTTGCCTACAGAATTCTTTCTTTCCCGCAGTTACACTGGAGCCAGGGGAGGGTCTGCTGCTCTGACAGATGTATAGTCCTCTCCATGCTTCCTCTGGGAGAATCTCATGCCCCTATTTAGCAACTGATACGATTCACATAAAGGGCCCCGCCAGGATTATGTGGTCTATGAGAAGACTCTTCTACACGACAGATATCCCCTCAGGCACAGACTTGGAAACAAAAGCATCTTTGTGCCCACTAAGCATTGAAGTTCCTGGAGCATTTAGTTCAATCCATGTTTTGTACACGCTTTGGTTTTGAAGATACGCATCCCTTCTACTCTTTATAGAGTTTTCTTGGTGGAGGCATTTAAAACAAATAACCATTTGAACGGGGTTATTCCTAGCTACGTACTTTCTCTTTCCCAATCCCTTCCCAAACTCTGACTAAAGGTTTGAGCTTCATCTCTAATTCTGGTGTTTGTCATAGGCACACCATGGCTTCCGGTGATACACTGTACTACAGGGAGGAGAGGACTATACAGCCACCATGCACTGGCAAAGGCCCAATCTAGATGATTATGCAGGCTCTTTACAGTAACAGCAACCCCTCCTCTCAATATTTATACAGGACCTAAAATTCAAAAAATACTCAGAACAATTCTTATGTAGAGATAGTGTAGTTTGATAGAAAACATGAAAAAACCTTGAAAGCTTGATAGAATCACCAGAAAGAATTCTTATGTATTTATATGATGGAGGCAAGAATAATGTCATTTTTTTCCATGGTGGTTTTCATGTTAGCCATTCCCCCATCTAGAGCGTTAACAGTCCTTTCCCTTGCTAACACCCTGTGGAAATCCCTTTCTTGGCAAGTATCATCATCAAGGGGACAATTTCCCAGAGAAATCTGGCTCACATTCAAGATTCTTTGTGAGGATCAAAAATGGATCAAAAACAGGGGGAGAGGAATTCATGAGCACATCAACCAGAAAAGTTGTATGCATCTACTCTTGCACTTGATCAAGAAAAATAAAATTGTTTTCTTTTCGTGTCTGTCTGACTGACTAACATTGTGGCTGAGTCAACATCTCTCATTCGCAACTAGGAGCAACCAGGCTTTCAGATACATCCAGATCAAGTTCATGAAATAACACCAGAAATCTTCATTGAGGAACAAAAGATGCAGAACAGAAACTTTTTCCCCCAAAAAGTTATAACTAAGATCCTAAAAGATCTAATGTTCATATTTATATTACTCTAAGTCTGCAAAGAACTCAAATAAAAACTTGACTCTAGGAATCAGTAGTCCAGAGCGGCTTCAAAGAATAATTGACTACTTCAGAAAAAACCCTTCTTATTTTTGGATGAAATAAAACATACGGTTTTCCTTTACGTGGCCATGAAAACTTACTGAGCATCTTTGTTACTTGACACAATGGCAATTGGGCTGCTTAGCTAGGGAAAATTGAAAGTAATGTTAATAAAACTACTGGAAAAAAAGAAAAGAAATATGCCGTTGAAACTTGCGCTAAAATTTATTACCCTTGGTTCATAATAATAAAGTCAATTTGAAATACACAGGCTTGTCTTTGCAAAGAATACTGCCATACATTGAGTAAAATAACTCAGATCACACCAGAAAGGGCCTCCTTACCATTGATAACTGCCTGATCAGTGGGTACAGAGGAGAAATTGAGAGTTAACTCAAGTGCCTTTGCCCTCCCAGCATTATGAACTAATACACGTTCCACTGGTCTTAAACTGTGACTGTTTCACAGCACTTTGCAACTTAACTCTCCTGAGCTGATCTGTTTTTTGATGTCAAAAGTGCACAAAATGATTGTTAGTCTCATTTGTGTGTTACATTTTCCTCAGCAGAGACGGTAAAAAAAAAAAAAGATAAAACAGTGGAGGGAGAGGTTAAAAGCAGGGGGGGAGAGGGGAGAGAGCGCACAGAAGGGATAGTAGAACAGTTCCTGCCTCTGTAAGCATTCCATGCACTATTCCAATTTAAAAACAGACCTTCTGACGAGCACCGTGGTGGTCATGTTCATTGCAAGCCAAAGAACAAAGCAATTAAGGTTCAAGGATTACTCAGGCACAAAAAGCAGTCAGGAGACAGTAACTTTAAGCCCTCAGTGGTGCTGCGGTATCAACTTCTGATGCCCTAACTCTTCAGAAAACCATCCTTTTCCAGCTCTGATTCTCTGTCAAAATGGATTAATGCTCTGTCAGTGGGTCCCAGCTGCCTTATTCCCAGCTCAGCCAGCACTATTTAGGGACTTCATGTCCCAAATGTTGCTGGGTCCCAGCTCAGCCTGGGATGCATCCCTCAGCCGAGGAACAGGAAGGGGAGTGTTACACATAGTGGTCACTCACATCCCTTGCCCACCTCATCTCTGGATCCTCTAATGGGTACAGACTTCCCCCTGCCCCAAGGAAACTCTATGACTAGGAGCTCGTTTTCTTGTTTAACCTTGCAAGGGTAGCCCAGTACAATGCAAGCAAATTTAGTACAAATTACTGCTCAGATCTCAAAAAATCTGGTTTGTTTGCAAAGTAGTCCCCCCCAAAAAACAACTGCCGACTCAGGAGCAGATGTAGTTGCATTTCCAGCGCCTGTGAGGTGAAGCTGTGGAACAGCCACTTCTGCTCATCCCAGAAGGTACAGACACGAGACGACAACCAGTCCATGCAGCACAACTGCCTGGACTCAGCAGACTAATCAAGCTAGGTGGCTTTGTTTGGGGAAAAAAAAGAAAAAAAAAAAAAAGGGAAAAATGAAAAAACTCAACCCAAAATGCAAAAAACCCGAAACCCAACCAAACCATGCACAAAACAAAAAGCCCCAAATATACCCCTATTCTCTCCGACAATTCAGCCACAAGCAGCCTGGTTACATGCTCCCTGCCCATGCCTTGCCTACCAACAATGCTGTAAGAGCTTATAAATACCAAGGGGACACACAGTTGTGGTGTGGAGCCCACTCACACTTTCTGTTCCCTGGCCTCATCTCCAGATGCCGGACAGATCTGCAGGGCTGGAAGGGCACTCCCAGGCTCTTGCAGCCGACCGCAGTAACGTGGCAGCATCATTTGTTTCGGAAACAAAACAATACAGAGGGCTTCGGCTGTACAAGTAGAAACCAAACGGCTTCTTTTGATCTGGAGAACCTGTTATCTCTACATGTCCGTCTTTCACCACACATTTTTTCTTTTGCTATTTATGTACTACAGCACAAACCTTCTGGGCAGGCTGCTAATCTGAAATGACACCAAGTAAAATAATTAAATAAATAAATAAATAATTAGCCCCTTCAACATCCCAAACTCGGGCACTCATGGAACACACTCATCTTCCAGAATACCACTCTTCTGTTAAAAGTAATGTCACGAGCATTCAAGAGACCTGCTCTATAGATCAGGGAGGCAAACCAGGAATAACAATCCTGAACCCCTCTGCTCCCAGCACAGTCTGGCAAGACAAAATCCCCATCTAATAGCCAAAGACAGACTTTAGGAAGGAGCCAGTCATTTACCAGGCAGATGGTAATCAAAGCCATGTCTCTGCAGATTCAGTGGCAATAAGGAATGAGAGAAGACTCCAGCTCCAGGGTTTGAAAACTTCCTCCAAATGGCTTAAATTTTCTCCCGAAATCCTGTTATTTTCTACTTCCAGCTCAATTTTTGCAGTATGTCCCCTTTCCTTGGGCTTTCTTTGGAGTGCATTTCAACTTTTCAGGACTAACACTGCTCTCCCAGATCTCAGTGACAGCTAACTTCAAAAGGGAACACACTGGATTCATCAGACAACTTAATGACATTCATTCTGGCACTAATCTTAAAGCACTTAATGCATTAAAAACTTTTTTATCACTATTTTAAATAACCAGTATAACCTAGCAGTCAAAATGGATTTGCCAGCAATTGGTAAGAACCTCTACCACAGGAGGAAGCAGGCACATTTTAAAGACAGCTTGCCTTACTCAACTTTCACCTGAATTACAAGTCATGCCTGCAGCAAAATATTTGTAAAATATTACAGCAACACCTAATTTTTTTTCCAACTGAAGATGATGAAAGAAATTAATCTCTCACAGACTAGTATGGAAGCAAGTAAGAAATGAGGCCACTTATGACAATGAGAAATCTGGATGGGAAGAATAAGAAATCACCAGTGGCAATACAATCAGCACATAATCTTTCAAGTGTTTATTACACCCGAATGGGTAGATGAATTTGATAATCAAGCAACAAATTGATTTCTTACTAATTCTGAAATTGTAGGATTCACTCACGCAAGTACACAAGATGCCAGTAGTGTGAGCTTTTCCACAGATAATCAACTCTGGAAGGAAGTAAAAGGTTCTAACTGTTACTCAAGGGAGGAGCAACAGCAGCAACAGAGAAAGAATTAGACAAGTAGGATAAATTTAGCAGAAAAAGACTACTGACTTGGAAAATGCACTCTACAAGTAAATTATGGCAAGCTAAAATAAAGATTTTTTTAATAATAAAAGTTACTACAGATGTCATTAACTAAAATACATTTCTATGTAGTTTGACTTATGAATGTAATTCATTGTTGGGTCATAGAAACTGAAAACATTTTGAATTCAAAATAAATTAGACAGTTCAGAGGTTTGATGTACTGGGGGAATGAGTGTGGAGTGAAGAAAAAAACCAACCAAGCTTCTAAAAATTTAGAGGCCTCCTAAGCACAGAAACTGAAGTTGGTTTTGTGAGAGTCCTGCCAGCAGCTGGTCTTACATGAAGGTAATTTCTTTCTATTCTAAAACTATTACTATGTTGCTCTCTTGAGTTACTACTCTTGAAATAAAAAATGACAAATACACATGAAAATTAACCAAACCCAAACACATTTCCAGTAAAGATGAATAATTTATTATTTTTTTTAAGTCCACAATGATTAAGTTCATGTACTTTGAGGGAAATATTTTCCACCTTCCCATTTGATTTGTCTTTTGTCTACAAGAGAACAGTAATCCACAAACATTTGAAATGTGCTGATGCAGAAAACAAGGTGATATTTACACATAATAAGTAAAGGTATTCTTGTTTTAGGCTGGAATATGAGCAGTATCGGATATGGTCTAGAAGTATAGAGTGGGATGCCATCTAAAAATAGGCTCAATATTTGATTGGAGATAGAAGATTATTTTTCAAGTTTGATCTGTTTGCAGGAGAAGTAACTGCTGGTCTTTGATGTGCATGTATCTCATATAAATCCAAGGAGGTAATAATTCCAGAGTACAAAGCCATGATGTGACCACAAATGGAATATTGCATGCAGCTCTTATCTCCACGTATTGCAAAAAAAGATATAAAATAACTAGACATATACAAAGAAGGCTAACTTAAATGATATAGGAATTGGAGGATAAGACACCAAATATGAAGACAGACTAAGGAAGCTAAAGTTATATAATCCAGAAAAGAGGATTGAGCAGAATATGATCACAGTCTATAAATAACTTACAGGTAACAATATAGATGAAAGAAGAGAATTATTGAGATTCCTCATAGAGGGTAAGATGAGAAGCAACTTTCTTGAGCTAAAGAAGGAAAAACTGAACAGAAGAATGTAGGCCAGACATTTGCAAAACTTAATACCCCACAGCAGCATGCATGGGACTGCATTTTAATCAAGGCAGAGTCACTTCATATGTGCGGCAGTTCCAAGTAAAACTGGTGAGTCTTGTGCCTCACAGGACACAACCCAATCCTGTGGTCATCTGGCAAATGGACTGGGGTTTGTTTGGTGTCTAAGTGCCCAATAGCGGAGATGAATTCAAAGGAGACATTAAAATTGAATATAAACTTAGAATACAGGCTGTCCGAAAGAAGTCTTTTTATTTCCCCCTCCAAGTTTTGGGAGACAGGTTGTTAAAACTAACCACAGACAGGAAAAAAAATGGCATTGAAATAGCAAATGACCCATCATAACACTTAATGATGGACATACATTGGGTGCCCAGGATGCGCCTCAAACAGCAAGAGAAGACTTGCTTCCAATTAGTCCAACTTGGCAATTTGCAAATAACATCACTGTAAGACATACCTTCTCATATAAATTGGAATGAGTAAGTGGAGATTTATGTCAAAAACTGGGAAAAAAAGTGGATAAAGGAACACCAAAAAACAGCTTCTCCTTCTGCAAACAGATCAAACTTGCAGAATAATCTTCAATCTCCAATGTGACTTTTCTAATGCATTCAACAGCATCAGAGATCTACAAAAAGACAAGAAGCTGGCCTTATGATTAATATGATATCCAGAAGGCTGCTCGGAATGGGAGGAGGGGGAAGTCTACCTA
>WEIT01030582.1:60470-80744 GCA_013389985.1 Dryoscopus gambensis | reverse complement strand
ATTTCACTCCTGAACGTTCCAAGTGGTTGAAACGAAAATACACAAGTTTTGCAAAGTTTATTCCTACTGAAGCGAGGTGGTGATGAACACAGTAGTGTTCCTGTACTAACCACTGACCTTTCCTACATCAATAAAAATATTATCTCCTCTTAGGGATGTGGAAAAAAATCCACATACCAAGGTAAGCCTTTTCTATCCACACATACTGCAGACTTTAACACTCCGTTTCCAATCTCACGGACATACCACGCTCACTTTCCACTGGTCCCATCACTGAGACAATATATCTTTGCAAACTGGATCCTTTCTCCGTTTACTCCAAAAGAAGGAGCCATCCAGGCTTAAAACTCAGAAGATCTTCTGAAGAGGGGAGTGAAAGTTAGGAGAAACAGATGGAGAAAGAAGACAGAGCCTGTGAAAACACGATTTCCATGGACAGCAGAAACACAGAATCATTAAGGCTGGAAAAGACCCTTAAGATCATTGAGTCCAATCACTAACCCAGGTTTGCCAAGTCCACCACTAGACCACGTCCCTCAGTGCCACATCTACATGTCTTTTAAATATCTCCAAGGGTGGTGACTCAACCACTTCCCTGGGTAGCATGTTCTAGTGCCAGGTAACCCTTTCAGTGAATAATTTTTTCCTAATATCCAATCTAAACCTCTCCTGGCACAACTGAAGCTGATTCCTCTTGTCCTATCACTTGTTACTTGGAGAAAAAGTTCTGCTCTTATCCAGATAGAAGCTGGAGCTCACTTTCACAATGAGATTCCATTTTGCAGCCAAGTCAACAGAAGTGTCTGAACATCATTGTGTCATCACAAAAACTGGAGGTAGGAGGACAGAGGATCCCAGAAATCCTCAGGGATTAGACAGCAACCTGTTCTCATCCTACTGCTCCAACAGATTAATCTAGGAGAAATTCTGTCAGAGGTTTTGTGGACATCTCGTCCCCAACATCTTCCTTGGATGTTACAACTGGGCAAGGCCACCTACAACTGGGACTTTTATCACATTTGGTCTTCTGTACACACGTTGAAATTCAGGATAACCTTCACAGTCAGTCCCAAAGAATTAGGGCAGCAAATGAATGGAATACGTTGGAATATCTGTTTTAATTTGCAAAAAACAACCAGGTAAATCGTATTAAAATAGAACTACAGTTACAAATACAAGATCACTGTTGGCTAGGAATACAGATCAATGACACTTCTTATTGACAATAAATGGAAGATATTTATGTCTCAGAATCTCCTCTAATACCGTTTTTGTCACAAAGTCACTATGCATATATACAAACCATAGACAGGCATGTAAATTAGGTGCTCACTGCTTGCACAAAACTACTGAATTTGACCAAGTATTAACTGCACAACAATACAAGGTTAAAATTAATACAGACAACCTTCATACCTTGTAGATAACACTATATAAATTTAAAAATATATTTATTTGAATAAATACCTTTCTGTAAGTCCTTTTTTTGTATGAGAAGTGTAGAGACACTGCAGACATGAAAGCTTGCCTCAAACATGAGCTATAACCCCATTTTTGTTTATTACTACAGCCTATCCATTTGACATCTACCCTAATAAATGTTCTTAATGAAAAGCATTCAAGTACACACACCCTGTTCCTTGGCTTTCCCCAGAGTGCTGAGGCTCATTAGACAGATTATCAGTTTTCTGCAAGACGTCTGCACAGTTTTCAAATTTTGACTAATAATCTCTTGAAATAAGGTTTGCAGCAGAAGACATCCTGAGCCAAACTCATCACTAGACTGGATCTGTGCTGATGAGATTTTTAAAGATGACTTTGCCCTTAGCTTTAGACATATTTGCAGGGCCAAAGTGGTTTTATTCAGTGGCTATTCCCACTCTTCAGAAAACTGCAATTACTATTAAGAAGATAAAAGTCCCAATCCAAAACAACTTTAACGGAGACATTTTGTGATTATTCCAAGCAACAAAGTTTCTCAAACTTCTTTCAGAAAGCAGTGCTACTTGTGCAAAATCAGTTTCCTTTTAAACTAGGAAAAACATATGCACAAAATTTGCCTGATTTGCCCACATTCTAGAAACAAAAGCATGCAAGAAATTTAACATAGTATAAACCTGAGAAAGTTGTAGTTAAAGATTCCAGTTAATTTTTTCAATTGATTAAGAAATAGTATCTTTGAAATCAACACAACGAAGAAAGGATTGAGCAAAAATCTCATAAACTCCTCCTCAGATAATCCCCCCATGTAATAAAATATACGTGTCTGAAAAACGTGAATTGCATTAGCAGCATAGCAACTAGAAATTAAACCAATTTTAGGTGTATCTGCAATCTTTCTAGCTTGTCCTGTATATTTTAAATATATTATTGAGAAATAAAATTATTTTCTGGGCAGCTCAGTCATATTCTCATTGAGAGAACTGCATTTTCACGTACTTTTAAAGTATGATCTCAGAGGCATACAGAGCTAAAATGAAAGTGACATTTTATTAGTAGCCATAGGCAACTCTAGTTCTGGCTACTTACATTTTTATTTATCCCCCAATATATACATGATCTGCTGCTTTTAACTTTATTGACTAATAATAATAATAGTCACTGGAGACTGGGTCATTCCTGTCTATGGATGGGAAATCAGAAAGGTCACAAGGTAAAATAAAACTCCATTCCATAGGAAATTTAATGCATTTCTCCTAGGGGAATTCAAGTTGCTTTAGAAAGGTTTAGACATATATTGGTGGGCCCTTTACACCTGAGCCAAGTAAAAGACCATCCATCTGTGCAGAATAATTTGTGTTCAATAAAACCGCAGTAAAATAGATTCCTGTACACTTTTTTGTAAAGCCTCTCTTGCATTTTATTGCCAGCTCCCCAGTAACTCCACACACCCACTCAAAGCGTGCTCAGGGTTGTTTCTACCAGTGGTACAACAGGCAAGGAAAGGTCACAGTGCTGGGAGATTTCTTTTCAGACAAGGAACAGGACTAGAAGTGAATAGGTTCTGGTTAGCAGATCACCCTAAAAGGAAACCCAGGAATGACAAGGCAAAGCCCAAAGTCCAAACTGTGCGTCAGCAATCTCCTCCCAGCAAATCTGGGGTCAAGAAGTAACTACCAACAAAACTGAATACATACATGTATATATATATATACACATACATATGTAATCCATCACAAGTGGTGTTCATACAATTGCTCAGTCAAAAACCAAAGTAAACAGAGAGAACCCTGTCAAAGTTTACCAAATCCAAAAGCTAAGATGACCTTTAACAGAAAAAGGGTAGTAACAGAAAATATGGAAATATCAAGACAGGTCACTTAAAAGGCCATACATCTGCTTTTTATCATCTTTTCATTGAAACTAGAAACCAGGAAGCAAGAGGGATGTTTCTGAGAAATCAAAAAGTGTCCTCCAAGCGCATTAAAGTATGATCTCACAACTTCAAGAACATTGTTTCACCCATTGGCTAGGAAGCACCACTGAGGAGTACCACTCATCAGCTGGAACTCAGCAACTGGCCATGGATGTGATCCTACTCTGCAGCAATACGGAACAAAACAGGTGAGCTATTCTTACACTCAGCCATGACACTCTTAACAGCTGCAGAAGGAAGCAGTTTGCATTTCTAGTGTTTAAGTGAATGCATTCTCCTCTACAGCCAGGAACAGGAACAGGTATCCCTGAAGTTACTGCATCACAACTCAAGACCAGTGCCTTCTAAAAGCATGCTTTTCAAGACATGGGGGAAATTACTAAGAAACACAAAGTAGCTACCAAGAAGAGGCTGAACATCATGATGTCACACATTAAGTTATAACAGGATATGCCAACAGATTGATTGGTTCTGAAGCTCCTAGAAATATACTGGCAATTAAGGTTCTGGTAAGCAAACAGGAGGCCCACAGCAACACTGGTTGGAAAGCCACACCCAGCACGTGATGGTCACCTCCAGGTGCAGCGACATTTCAGTCAGGATTGGGGGCTGCTTGGGGATCTGCTCTAGTTAGGTGATGGAAAAATAACAGCTTCAGGAGGCTCCACCATCATGGCTGATGCCAGAGTCTTCTGTCAGAAATGTATCATTCCTACACAAACAAGAGAAGCTTCCAAAATTTAAGGAGAATTTTAAAACATGGGGTCAGATTCTGAGAATCTTATTTATCTGACATTAGAAACACAGAAGGGACATTGGACTTTGTTAAAAGCCAGTTTTAATAGCTCTTACAATTTTTATTCAGCTTCCTCTACCCCACTCCAGTCCACAGCATGCACCGTGGGATGCTCACAGTAAATTAACAGTGACAGTCTCTTCGTTACCTGCCAGGCATCTGTACTTATGCACTGTGAATGCTGATGGGGGAAGGAGGAAGGGGGAAACAAAGTGCATCTCTCTCTCGGTGACTGCACAGAGCCCTTGCTCCTCACAGAGAAATCCAACGGTGTAACTTTTGATGTTCCCTACTACTCAATCAAAATCCACCGATCTAAACTTCTCTGAATTAAAAGGACTTGGAACTCCAAACCTGATTCTCCTCACTGTGAATGAATATTATAAACTTGTCTAGTGGAACAAAGGTAGAACTCTCATGTCTTCCTATCTGCAGGAGCAAAACATTTTATTTTAATTTACTTTCACAGGTATAGCATACACTTATAAAGAAAGAAAAGGGTCTTTTTAATCACTCTGATGATATGTAAGGAAATCTCCACAAGATCCACGCAGATCAGGGACTTTCAGTATTTAATCCAGCACTATATAGTAATTATTGAGCCTATACAGTAATTACTGAGTGACTTTACAGCATTTACAATGGTTGCATTAGCTCCCAATGGTTCACAGCCTTTTCACTTAAAATCTCTACTATTATTCTATAGAATGTTTTATGTTACAACACAGCCAGCAATTTTCTGTTTGCTCTTCTGGGTAGATGCTGGCATGTAGCCAGAACCACGCTAATGAGATCCTCAAGGTATGCACACAGTTTAGTTAACTGACTGAAATCACAGAAAAGTCATTTTATGGTCTTCAAGTCTCAGATTCTGTCTTTCTAGTCGTTTACATTCAAATGCTGAATAGATGCTTTACTGCCCACTGATAAGAAAATACATGCCAACACGGGTAAAGGCAATAGACCATTATAAATACAGGACTAGATGGTGTGGACATTGCACCATACACTTCCTTACCATGTAGGTACATTCAAAAGTATTCTTTTTCTTGGGAGATGTATCCCTCTTCACTTTCCTGTAGCGTGCTCTGCATCTGGGATGGTATTATGCTTCCCTTGTTGCCACTGAGACAACCAGACTGTTCAGATTTCATTTCATAAACTCCTAAGATCAGCAATAGTATCAGTATTTGCTTACCAACAAACGTGTACCTATTTCTATATAAAAGATGACAGGAGTCTTTTCATAGACATCCACACTCTCTGTGTGCAGCTGCCCAGACTCCTGCTGCCGTGCCTGGGACTGCTGTTCTGACACAGCCACCCCCACTTTCTAAAACTTGGCTGAACATTCATAAAGGCCTGCTGTAAGCATCACAGTCAAGTCCTTTTGTTGGTTTGGTTTTTTTAAATTTTAATGAAATCAAATTCTTTCTTTCCTTTTAGAGACATATGCCTAAACTATTCTGTAAGTAAATGTTTTTCAGTAAATGTACTGTGAATCTAACAGAAATAAAACGGTACAGGACAAACCTGAAAAGTACAGTGTTTTCCTAAGCATTTTCACTACATTTTTTAAATCATTATTTGAAAATATTTATCTTAAAATGTTTGTAAGGTCAAAAACAAACAACGCCAAAAATCACACATTCAAGTTTTTCTCCAGACTATTTTGTGAAAGTTTTCAGGTGTCACTGCAATAAATCCTACTAAGAAACATTGCAGCATCCTCCTCACAGAATTGTATCGAGCTGTAGGCTGTCTGAGAGACTAGATTATGCCAAGAACAACAGGTACATGGACTCATTTTATTCATTTTGTAAACCTGCTGCTTATCTATTCCATACTGTTAGTCAGATCCTGCCACCGATGCCCACATCCCTCGTAGGAGGAAAGTCTGCTGAGGTCACTGGCTGAGTCTTGATGGTATTAATTGCTGATCATTGACTCCCAGCAGCGTCGAGATACTACAGTCAAGCACAGACCTCCGAGGAGGTGCACGGAAGAAAGAAACTTCATCCGACACTAAATGACCATTACAGCTTTGGGGAAAACAAGGTCTGGTCCAAGTGGGAGGCAGAATTACAGAACCAGAATTAAAAAACCCAACAAACTAACTCTCTTGGGAGATGAGATCAAGACATGTTGGTTTGCAAATTTTTTTTTGGACGTATAGATAATAGTCCTCTATATTTTAAATAACAATGACTTTCTATACTAATTGTTTTTTGTGTCTCTGTGCTGAAGGCTTTCAGGGCTCAGAAAGCAAGTCAAGATGCTGAACAGCATGTGTGTACACAAGATGACAGCCTCTGGCAGGGGACACAAAGGCTTCAGAATACGAGAGCACAGCGAAGGGCCACCCGTGTGCGTAGGGGATGATGGGCTGTCTGCTAGAAATCTGGCAGAGTGCTCAAACAGGAGTTTGTTAGCCTGAACTTGATTTCTGTGCCTGACTGATGAATATTAACATACAGTTTCTCTTGCTGAGTATCTCTGTGGCTCTATGACCACTTTATATAGATGCTCGCATGTATTATCATCTCCCTCTTCCCTCTCCCAAGCTGATGGGAGTAAAATTATACTCATAGGGGTAAAAACACACTCCCTTAAGACTAGGTAGATGTCTGTTACAAAGACTTTCCGCTTGATTTTAATCCAAAAGAGCTGGCATTGAGCTGCTGTTTTTTAATTAAAATCTCCTTTGCTCAGTTGTTTTTTGTCTTGTGGAGCATCTATCAATCAGGAGGAGTCACTGTAGGATGCACCGAGTGGCAGCAGGCTATTTCATCCCCTCCCCCAAGCCCAGACACTGACTTTTTCCTTCTTCCTCCCCTCCCCAACTTCATTAACTAAATGCACTGAATAAACCTTAACATCCCAGCTAAATCCTATTGGCCCTGGATTTGCTGCTTAATGCTAAAACCCAAGCGACCCATTTTTCTCCTGTTGATACTTCTATTGCTGATGGCAGCCAGCAGAGAAAAATACCCAACTTTAAACTACTTTAACATCAGGAACAAAACCCAGAGCATTCATCACTCACTCTTTCTGCTGCTGCTCACAAACTTTACGTAAGCTTTACGTGATGTGTCAAAGCGTCCCTTGCTTTTGTGTTTCACAGGCAGCACAGTGAGCCTGTTGCTTAGCAAATGATTACAACAGAGTGCATCTGTTATTAAAAGTGTAACTAGGTCTCTTTTAAAGGAGAATGATCTGGCAAAGTCTATGAAAATAATTTCTGTGCATTCTACAATCCCCAACCGTGAGGTTGTTATAAATGTTTGACTAACTGAAAATCTTGGGGAAAGACTAACAGTGAGAGTAAACAGCTTCAGTGCTATAGAATCATTTCGGTTGCTATCCTTAAGTTTTGCTCTGAACTCTAAGTTTGTCTTCCCAATGTCACATATGCCACAGAAAAGGCTAAAGATTATTCACTGTGCCCCTGCCTCCTGTCTGTCAGCCCTCAAGCTGCACCCCAGTTGTAATTGCTGCATGTCATCTCCCCTCAGCTCAGCTGCCCAATGCTTCCTCCTTGGTCCATGATGACGAACAGGAACTTCGCTGGTTCTTCCCAGCTCCTGACTCACTCTTTCCAAAGCACCCAAACTGGGTCATCCATCCAGCTGCAAAGCCTCCCCGTGGGAGCGTTAAGACCTTTGGATCCCAGTGTCACCCTCCTGCCTTTACTGCTTGCGCCACCAAACCTCTGACCTCTCTTCCACCTTAAAAACACTACACCATGATTACCATGTGCCTTGCCACAACGTCTAACGCTCCAAAGCCCTTCCCTCCCACAAATACCTCTTCTCCACTTCTGCCACCACACCTGTGGCTGCACTCACGTCCCCCATTAGCTTTGCAAGCTGCTCCACAACTTTCCACCGCAGGGATACACCCTTGCCCTGCTGCAGGGTCCCTCTGCAGTTGTCCCTCCCCAGCCTGCTCGGACCCAGGCTCCCAGCCTTCCCAAGCAGGAGAGCCACCTCACCCTCTGCTCCCCTGTGTACTGTCCTTCTCCCTGAGCACCAAGCACCATGTGAACCCCTGTCCTTTCACCAGGACAGCCTCTTGCCCTGCGATGGATCTGTGGAAAGAGGCTTCACATGCAGAAAACAGAGCACTTTCTCTCTCGGCTTGCAAAAGTCGCTCACCGCATTTTCAGTAATCTGTCAGAGTGGCTATTCCAGCTTGCTCTTGGGTATCCAACCAACACAGCAGTCTTCGGATTTGACTTATATTTTTAATACCACATTTCACTTCACTGTATTATCAGACCTCAGTGCCCTACAATACCGAGGCTGGCTTTTGAGAAGGGCTGCATCCTGAAATGCCCACCCGATGGACACCTAGTCCTCTGCCCAGCAAATTCCCTTAGCATTCAGAGGCTGCAAAGGCTGAAAAGGAACAAGGAGCCTGGGCATCTGGTGGAAATGCATCTATCCTGAATAAAAACTGTATTTATAAAGAACCTAAAAGCAAATGCAATCTAGCACTGATGATATGTGGCACAGGTTATGATTATTAGTATGCTGTCTGGAACAAGAAGGCTTTCAAATAAAAACACTTTCTTACTGACTGTGCACTTGCGTTAATGTATTTCCTACCAATACCCCTAATGGAGCGTTCATCATGTTTCTTGCTTCTCTGAAGTAATATGAGAAATAGATTGAGCCATATAAGAATAAAATTATTATTTCCAGGGCGCTACACGTTATCATACTGCACACACTCTACAAATGTGTTTAAATAGGGTCCTTGAAGGAAGTAATGGCAACTGACTTCAATATTACAGAAATATTCAAACCAGCATAAATTGGAGGGCAGGAGAGATAAGGAACATAAGCAATAAAACAAACGCTTATATTCTTGAAGACTTGTTTTTGCAGCAAGGACACAGATGAAAGAAAGGAAGAAGGCAAGGTCTTCTGTTAGAAACTAGCTATTCCAGACTAAAGAAAGTAAAAATATTTCTGTCTGCCTGATTATAGATAAGGACGGTATGGAGCAGTACCCACATGATCCCTCAAGGTTCTTCTTTCCCTTGAATACAGTGACTAGCATACCAGATAGAGACATATTTCTTAAGAGGTTTATGAGGAAGCAAACCTCAGCTTTTCTGTTTACTTTTATAAACTCTTGACGGATTTCAGCATGGCCAATTCCTGGACTCTGCTTTGAACCATTCTTAATGATAGTTCACGAGCTTTGCACCAGGAATCTTTTTAGGGATAAGCAATGGACAAATGGATTACCAGCTGCTCAACTCCATTTTTCACTATTGTTCTATTTCTAAAACCATATACAAAAGAAACAAACAAGACCTACACTTAGATTGAGTGGTACACACACACTTCTAACAGATACTTATTTATTTTTAGCATTTCAAGATAGACATGCAAAAGAATTGCCAGTTATGACTGCATTTTGCTGCCTATAATTTACGCCTGAGCTGTTAAAATATGTTTAGATAATGTGCATTAACTGAGTGTTTATTTTTCCAGTAGCACTAGGAAGGTTATCAGAAACACAAATACAAATTATACCCTAAACATAATCATATCCACTAACAGGACATTCTAACAAATGCATAAACGACATTAAAACATAGTTTTAGGCGTATAGGAGCAACATTTCTTTCATCTTAAAAAATAATATTATTAATAACCATAGTAATGAGGTATTAAGTCCAGACTCCTCTATTATTACTGTTAACTTAAAACCACCATATATTTTCTAACTTTTCTTTAGGAAACACACACTTCGAAGTTCACTTTTCCCCCACTGCACAACTCGCAGAGCGACGACCCGGTTGTTTACTCAGACTGTTTACACAGCAACTTAAAAACAACATCAAGAAAAGCCTTCAGAAACGTTAACACTTAAACGAAAGGTGATAACTTCCCACACAAATTCCAAAATACGGGACAATATTCCAGGTTGGTTACTTCTGACAGCGATGCTGGTTTACAGCACGTCAGAAACTTACTAGCCTCTGCCTTCCTAATCCCTCCGCAACCCCTGCGGTCTTCCTCGGCCTCTCTCCGCTTCACGTTAAACTTGCAGGAAACCATTAACCGGGGGCACACGGACACACACCGAGCAGGCTCCGGATAATATTATCGCCTTCCAGCGCCGGAGCCCCGGCTCAGGCGGGGTTACTCACCCGAGGGAAGCCCACACTTCCCGACTGACAGTCCCTGACGGATCTCCCTCAGCGCGGCTCACTCGTGCGGCGGATAAACCAGCCCCATCTCCGCACGGAGCACTTCTACAGCAACTTGTTGGGCTCGGGCTTTTACAAGTGGAGTTTTCCCGACTTGGCCCGGCGCTGCCCGTCCCGGGCCGGCAGCNGGAGCGGCTTCGCTCCCGCCTCCCTGGGCGCAGCTCCCGCCGTGCCGCCCTGCGCGGACAGATGGCCGGCAGCCCTCGCAGCCCTCCGCTCTGCCGGAGCGAGGCAAANTTTTTCCCTTCCTCTTTCCTTCCTTCTCCCCGTTTTTTCCTCTCTTCCTCCCTTGGCTTAGAGCCTGGCAGATCAGCGCAAGTGTGCTCACAACACCCCCTCCCCCAGTCACTTCAATTAGTGCCACATGAGAGGAGCTTCTGCCCAAAATCTGCTTAAGAAAGGGCCAGAGGGCAGGGCAATCGCCTTTGCTCAGCAATGACCAGAAGCTGCTATAAATATCCAAACAAAAGCCCTGGCAAGGCCAGGAATGTCATATCCTAATGCGATAAAAATTGTAAATATCCGATGTATACCGGAAACACAAAGCAAGAAAAGTAGGGTTTTTTTAATAAAAGAGACAAAGATTAAAAGCAGTTGCCACCTCCTTACCCTCTTGCCCCAGGACGTGACCTTGTAGTGTGTTATCAAAGTTGTGTATTTCTGGGTGCCAAGCTATTATGTTTTCGAGGTCCCGAGCAGCTTGTTCACAATCCCTTTGTGACAGCTGCTTGCTAATATTTATAGGTACCCAAGTCTGTGCACCTTATATAACCAAGTCGACTGACCAGGGCTGGGCAGAGGTAGCCCTCCAACCCTACAGATATGGTGCATCACACAAATAGTACAAGTGGTGACTTCTCTAAATTAAAACATTAACAAGAAGTTCCCAGTACACCAATAAGTAAAGCAATACATTGATACAGTACAGACAGGGATGCATTTATATGAGGACTGGTGGATTTAATGCAATTTGATTTAGACAGATTTTACACTAACATATTCCAGTGCTGTGAGTGAGGAGAAACTCCAGCCTGAGGTTTCTAACTATACAGGGAGCTAGAGTTGAAAACTAACAAAAAACCAACCAACCAACGAACCAACCTCACAAAAAGCCCACACACCCTTGATCAAGCACAGTGCCTCCACCAGCAAGACCAGCAGTGCCTGGACCTTGGGCTTGTGCATGTTTTCACAAATGTCCAGTTCACACTGTGCAAGTATCTGGATGCCATTGGTTCTAGCATGGGGTGGCAGGGAGGGGGTCAGAATGGGAGAAGGGAGTGGTTTCAGTCCCATAAGACTGCTTGTAAGCTCTGCAGTGCCTTCGAGATAATAATTTCCAGTCTGTTTGATGGCTGGATGACAACAGTTAGGTTCATCTGAGGAAAAGCCAATAGCCACTGTCACCTAATTCCCTCCCCAGACGTTCAAGAATGTAATCATTGCAAAGGGAGAGCACTCAGCTGATGTCCAAGTCTCGTGCCTCAATGTTTATGTACAAATCTGTGTAAAAGTAGTTAATCCTATTGACCAACCTCATGCTCTTTTAGAACTGAGATAAAGGCCATCTGAAATTAACCCTGTGTTTCCTCTGTCGGGTTTCCATCACTCAAAAATCAAATTCTCTTCTACTGCAAAAAATGTTATTTTTTTACATTTCATTCCCATGCCCTACTCTGATCATACTTGTTTGTCCTGCTGCAGTGAACACTGCTTTCTAAAACTAAATCAATTCACATACAGATTTATTCTCAAAGCACCCTCATCCACAAAGGATAGTCACAGAGGGTTTTTGCTGCTTTATTAATTCCCTGAATTTAAGCACGTGCCCAACATAATGAAGAACGTACTTTTAGAAGATCTTTTGAAGAAACATATTAAAAAGAGAGAATATTTAAGTGAAGTTCATGCAAAACTCTAGTCCAAAAATCACATGTGCAGGCTTGCAAGAACAAAACTTCCCACAAGATTTCCAGACTTCCTAGATTAATCAGGGACAGAAATATTCTGCATTTCAACAAAGCGTTTTGAGTAACCCCGAGTGCACAGATGCAAAACAATAACACCAACACAAATAACACAGACTGAGCATTGTCGGGCCAAAGCTGCCAGCTCATGGGCTGACAAAGCCCTCCCTGATGACGGGGGAGAGGGAAGCAGAGGTCCTCACTCTGGCACCGGCATGGTGCAGGTCTGTGCAGCCCAGCACAGCAGCCAGAGTTATGGCAGCACATCCAGCTGCATTTCCAAGGTGTTCCATGAAATATGTCTAATAAACCCCGCCTGTTCCACTGGCTGGTCTTTATGCAGGCTCCTGCCTATACTTCAGTCAGGGCCAAGCTGGGTGTCCACAGCATCAGTATAAGCATGTTTTGCATTGCAAAAGAGTGGAGAGAACTCTCACTGAAGGAATTAAAAACCCTGACGTAATCCTCAACAACCAGGTAAGCAAGAAAAAAGATTTTTAGAATAATAAGCTTACCAGGCAAAAACATGAGCAATGACTTAAATAACTGCATAGTTGTAATGGAATAACAAGACAGCAAAAATAAATCACTAATGGAGTGAAATACAAGGCTGTGTGTATGGTATAAAAATTTAGCCAGCCAGGCAGATGGGAATATTAGTGGAACTGAGTCACTGATGCCAAAAGTGACAGAAAAATATCCTTGTCTCTGAATTCTGGGTGGGTTTTGTAACTTTAACTTTTGTATCTGTCATTCCACAGTTCAAAGAGGGTAAATAAAATGGGTTATAAAAATAAAAATTAAAAAACCTTCTCCTTTTGCCAAAAGGCTTTGTTGGTATTGATTTGTCTTGATCTGCTCCTCATCGTTTTGCATGCTGCTTTCCTACACCAGCTTTTCCAACCTATGGTTAGAAATGGTGGAGGACTCTTGCAACCTCCCTTAAGGATTCATGAAAATGTAACATGAGAAAAACGGCGTGTGTTGAAATATGCCTCACAGAGGGGTATTCAGAAGGGCTGTCTATGCAAACTTGAAAGTAGTTCAAATGCCATTTTCTTTTCAGATTAAAATGCTCCATTTGATGATAATTCTAAGAGACAGATGACAGAAATCTCCCTGACTGAGCAATGTCCCAAAACTAAACTGTATAAAGAAAGGATACTGTTTAGTTTATAAACAATATAATGTATATTTGCAATTATAAAATATTCCACCAATAGATCACTTGTTTTATAGAGAATTATGCGTTACCTGGAAGTGCTTTAAGTTAACTCATTATGGAAATGGAAACCTGGATCAGATACATTGAGTCCTTGCATTTGACATAATTTCCTGGATAGGGAAGCTATCCTGAAGCACTGGTTGAAGTTTTCCCTTAAATACTGTTTTGTTTGATAAGTGAAAACTGACAACACTACCAAATCATCTAGTATTAGTGTTCTTTTCTTTTATGTGTCCCTGCCCTTGGACAAAAAATAATAATGGCTTCTGCTATTCCTTAGCCTGAATAAAATGTTGCAGTTCCAGAGATAAAGACGTATTGAGCTGAGCAATTAAATAGCTAAATAAATGAATCAGCAGAGCAGAAGTGACAGATTTAATTACTGCTTAGAGCTAGGAAGGGGAACTAATTATGGGGTTCATGAACCACATGCCATTCTTTTCCTTAAGCATGTGCTTCGATTCTTCTGGATCAAACTCTGCAAATGTGGTAGCGCCGTGCACTAGATTTCAAGGAAAAAAAAAAGGAGAAAGAAAAGCACAAAAAGCTATACAAAATTTGGAAATAAAGTCTAATCTCTGAAGAAAAAATAGTCAATACTCTGTTCTAAAAGCCCATGTTCAATTGACTCTATACTATGTGTTACAAGAGCTTGCTTTCAAATAGATAAACAGTAAAAATTTAGTTCTCCAAAAAATGCAAGCACAATGAAGCTCACTAGATGTGAATAAACCAAAGATTGCAACAGAAAGCTGTGGTAAGTGATGCATAAAGCATATAGCTCTATCAAGTGATTAGGAGCCCTGTTCATCAGAAAGTATCTGTAGCTGGGAAGCCTGAGAAAGCTTTTGATCCTACTACCTCTCTCCTCCTTTGGTCAGCCCACCACACCAAGCAGTACATCTCAGAAAGATGCTTTTGTGGCCACCAACTAAAAAACCTGCTCCTCGGTTTCTGCCTTCTGTCTCATTTCTCTATGTTGCATTTACTTTACCATTCTAATTTTATTCTTGTTTGATAAAACTGTCAATGCCAATTATTTGGGCGTCACAATAAACTCATGATCCTAGTGGTATAATCCTCTAAACATAGAATTCTTTTCCTCATTAGTGGGAGGGAGAACACATATATAGCATTTGAAACACATCAATCAATTAATTGCATAATGTTGGTTTACAGCTATCTTACAGAGATAAACAGGTATCATTTCAGGAAAAAAAAAAAAGAGCCAAGCTGCATTTTAAAAAATGAATTAGTGAAGGAAAGAGAGGAGAAATATTTCATTCATAGCCAGTGGTTTTCTAAAATTAAAATCTCAATATGATGGCTGTTTTAGCATAATCTTAAAAATCTACACATTTGCCTCTTTCCTAAAAATACTGTGAAGAGAGAAATATCTTTAGACAGGTGACATCATACACCATTCTGAAGAGAAAATCAGGCTTTTTATTCTGCTGACTTTGAAAATTTTAAAAACGCAGGACACGATGCAAACAATAAAACACCTTATGTCTGGGAAAGATCTAAATCTACCCCAGCTATAGTCGTGATCTCCTTCCACACCATGAGTAATTTTGTCAGAATGAAAATAAGTGCGTCCAAACCCAGAGATGTAGGCTGATCCCTTGGAAGGCTCACTGAACAATCACAAATGCCATCATCATCCAAGATTACAACATCAGCTCTGCTTGACTGAAATTCTGTTCTCTGAAGGCAGCCAAAACCAAGGTCTATTGCCTCAATAAAGTCCACAATGAACTCTATCTTCAAAATCAGTGTCTGGGTCTCTGTATCAAGGGAGACTGTATCTGCAGGGAACCAGGAGCACTGTACATTTAAGATAAGAAAAAACCAGGATTTTTTTTTTTTTTAATGGAATTATGGTATAGCTCTATAAAAGTGATATCTTTTGCCTGGAATTCTAGTGCAGTTACATCAGAAGAAAATGCACTTTGTACCTAGACACATGGCAAAGCAGAGAGGAGTTGCTCTTCCAAAAAGACATCATCTGAAACACTGGATACAAGTTGCATTAATACCCATAGCATATGAATGTTACAGCGTCAGATATCCATGTTATTAAAGTGTGCTGTCTGTAGAATGTCACTAAGGTAGCAGTGATCATGAACCTTGCAGAACACACACGCACAACTGATATCTCCTAATAGAGATATGATGATTGTATAAATAACCTCAGTGGAGCATGATGAGAATTAAAGGATCTCATGGGCAGGGGCAGCTTGTCAGCAGACTGCCGAAGGACAAAAGGAGAATATACTCTTGGTGCACAACCGTTCTGATCTCAGGAGGCAAAATCAGCAGTATTTTGCTAGTGGTCCTGCCAGGCTCACATGGGAATAACCTTTTAAGTATCTGAGGTGTCCCTCTCAAGACATGACGTAATCAGCATTTGCATGTGCATCCAGAAGCAGAGTCCCAAAGGAATACAGGGCATATAGTAATGGAAGCCATGCAGAATTGAGCTCACCACCTGGGAAGAAATCTGACTATGAATCTGCCATCTTCTGCTCTCACTGCAGAGCAGTGAAAAAGAAATCCCTCATGGGATACTTGGAAGTGGAGTCATGCTTAAGTATACTATGGAAGCGATTTTGTCATTGCTTTATTTATACCCTTTTGCTCTCAATCTTTCACTCGAATGTCTGCCCTTAGGTCTTGCTTAACATAATTTTGTGGTGTCTGACCACCCAGCCATCCTGGTGCAGTGGAGAGACAAGATGAAACAGAGTGAAACCAGTGGATTATCAGTAGAAAACAAAGGAGGGTGCAGAGGGTGTCTTGAGACATGAATGTCTCTTCCAGCAGGGTCATAGAAGACCAGAGCTGGCAAATATTTCCTCCTTATTTTCAAAGGGTCACTGGCTCGGGATGATTTTACTAGCAGGGAAAGGATTATCCCTAACAGGCATGAACTAATTCTTCTACATGCTGGCAAAGCAACACTCCGCAGTTCTGGGTGAGCCCTGGGTTTTCAAACAGCCTCTGACTCTGTGTTTGGTTATTTACAGGGAAGGTAGCAGGTCATTTTTCGCTAGCATGGGGAGTGTGCCATTTTATCAAAGCTACCCTTGGGAAGTTTGCTTGTGCTGATTTGCAAAGGAGTGACTAAGTATACCAGCGGGTGTAAGAGGAGTTGCCAGTTGTCTGGTACAAAGAAGAAATTACTGTGGTTTTTGTATAAAGTCTAAATAACATCTACACACTACTAATCTCAGAGCTAAAAATAATTTAAAATCACATACCATTTTCTTTTTTAAAAACTCAAAGAAGCAACTTTTTTTTGGAGTGGCTTCTTAATAGTTGATCGAAAACTGGAAGCAAGTATTCAGTCTTCACTGGGGATTAATATAAAAACCAATCAAGCTCCTTGACAGTAGTGACAACTGAAATAACGGGAGCCACTGTCCAACTTAAAAGCTGAAGTAAGCCTCCAGCCACAGTGCTCAAAGGGTTTTCACAAAGAAGGGCAAGGATGTGTGCATACAAACATCAGAGTTTGCTTACTGTTGGAATAAGTTGCATCTGGGAAAACAAACAAACAATCAACCAGAAAAATGCCAGAAATGTGAAGAGCAAGGAAGCCTGTGAACTGTGCAGCCCTAGACTGAGCCTGAGCAAAACTCACAGAAGGTTCTTCCTCTTTCCTAGAGCAATAGTATGCCAAAGAGGAAGCAGCGGTAAGGAGTATGAAATAAGGAGTGAGAAATCTGATCCTCATGAGCCTCATAATACAATTCTTGACCTACTACAGAGGACAAAAAGGGGGTTTATAATATGTGGTAATATGTTCACTGTGACACTTATGAACAATTGTAAGAAGTAATTAATTAACTAAATAAAAAGCTATCTTGATTTGTGAAACCAGAGAAGCAGTTATGTTCAAAAATTCTGCCACTATGAAAAACACTGGCTGCAACATAAGGGAATAGCACAAGCCCAGAATGGACCAGGAGAACAATTCAGAAATCTAAAGGAATGGTTCACTTCCATCTCTTAAGGTCTGAGGTTTGCTGGTTTGAAGGAACAAAGCTCCAGAGCACAAAAATCAATCAAACAGTTCTGGAAGAGACTTGGGAAGTTCCACTTAGAATTTCTGACTTTGGCTACTGAATTAGTAATGTCTGGAAATTCCATTGGTAGAAGGTATGGAAATTACCAAAATGTCCCAAACACAGGGAATTTTGAAAGTCAAAACTGAACCTTTGTAATTCAAATCTCAAAAGCATACAGTGATGGCAGACCATCCATCCATCCATCCATCCACTCTGAATGAAAATTGGTTTTAATAATAAATTCTTGAATTAAAAAAGATTTGGAGTAGAAAAAGAAGAACCTGAGATAGCCAGAAGTGGAGAATAAAACTCTGATAAGGTCATCTACATTTTGGAATGAGTAGCATGCTACATGCTACACTGAGACCAAGGACGCTCTCTGAATTTCTAAATATAAGTAATGGCGTGATTATTCCTCATTTAAAATATTCCTCACGATAAACATTTTGCATGCCTTTTATTCTAGAGCCAGCAAAAGACTTTTCAACAGCTCAGAAAAAACTGACAGTCAGTCCTCCTAAAATTACAGATGGAACAGGACCACCCTGCCTGCCACAGAATTGCAATGTTAAGTGTGGAATTGCAGTGGTGAGATCTAGAGGATCCACACTCTTCATCTGGCTGCCTCTAGGGACTGATAGCAGTCAGCTATCACAGCTGCTGGCACTGGGCATTCTACCAATAGTTTCCACTCCATCTTTAGGGGCAGCAGCACTTTCAGACAACCTGTTTTTCCCTGTCCTAATATGGACAAAATTAGGCTGGACAGATGCTAAGGGATGTGTGCTTTGTCTTTCCAGGAGCCTGCCACCTTAGACAATTTCTGCTTTGCCTGTGCTCACAGCCAGTCCACTTTGCTGCTTAAAGCTGAAGACTCAATTTAACTTGGCTTCTTCTGCGTTCTCAGAAGATTCAGCAAAAGTTATGTTTGCTGGTGTCATAATGCTTCTGAGAGTCAGGGGCCTTGACCCTATGAAATCCACCTTGTGTAAGTCTTAATTCCATCTCCAGAGTCATCAGGATAAAATCATGCTCAAAAAAGCAAATAGCTCATCTCTAATGATCAAGAATATTTTTAACGTGCTGTCCGTATTGCGCTCTTCAAGCTCCTTTTGAAAGTGAAATTGCAATGAAATTCTTGATGTAAAAGGCTACTGTGAGATATTTCAATATGCTGGTGCAACATAAGAGTTATCAGTGTGTCAGGGTAGAGCATGACTAGTTTGATCGGGAAACTACTGAAGAGCTGTAGAGTAAATTATAGATGTAAAATCAGAAAATGCTTTGAAATGTATATTGGCAGTTGTTCCTTTTACAGGACCATCAGAACATGTGTTGCATCAATATTGGCAGAAAACACTCAAATTTCAGTAAATATTAGTGTTTCAAGCTGAAGTTACTAAAGCCTTCTGGAGGTATATTTGCTGCAGCTTTTCTGACAGATTATACTGTTGTTGCCCAGTAGAGTAGCAACAACAGGAAAAAAAGGTAGAACAATAATTTTGTTCAACATAAAATCATACCTTGCTGTACTGTAATGACTTTTTATATCAAACCCCATCTTCTACTTCCATTATAGTTTTTTTAATAGATGAAACTTTACTAAGGAAGAAATAATTCAGTGATGCTTGGCAAATTCAGACCTCTTCTCCACCTGCAGATTTCCACTGTGCCCTCTTGAGAGTCACTTTATCTTTCAGCACCTTAGCTCCAGGAACATAAAATAATAACCTTGTCCTACCTTGCAGAGCTACTATTAGCACAGCCCATTTATATTCTGTAGCATTACAGCGTTATGGAAGAAAAATGGTTTATATATGTATCATTTTATGTGTACATTTTCCACTGAACTTTTTAAAAAACCCACAAAACCTAAATTTGTAATTCAAACATTTGGTTTTTCATTTTCTTTTCTAACTTCCATCACCTTGTTTTGCTGTCCACTGTGTTGTGTCTCCTGGTATAGTCTTCTTCTTGCTTCAGTCACTTTTCTGTGTCATCTAACTGTGATAAGGTTTCTCTCAGAATTTGTTTTCTCCACTGTTGCAGTCTTCTTATTTCTCTTGTATTGCCAGTCTCTCCAGATTGAGAATAGGTAACTATTCTCAAACTTACTCAGGTCATTGTATCTCTCTTGTTATTCCTGTGAGCCTTTCCTATCTGTGAACCACCCTGCTTTGCCTCCTGAAGGAATTTCCTCCCTTTACAGGGGTAAAGGAGCACTACACCTGCAAGCATTCATTGATGAGGAGACAGGGAAATCACAAAGAGTGAATGATCAGAGAGCTTTTATTCAGGTTACATGAAGGCCTAAATTTAGTGATGTGTAAAATGCCTCAGAGATAATGAGTGCTTCAGGGTGGGGATGGTATCTGCCTGAAATAAGGGTTTCTTCAGTGCTCAGTGCAAAAAAGTTGCTAACCTTGCAGAGGCCTTCAAGCTGCTACAGCTCAAATCCCAGGAGGTTTTACAGGTTAAATTGTACATCTTAGACCCGACTGGGAAGCAAACCCAAAGCTGTTGTGTGCTATCAAACACGTGGTTTATGGGGCGATCAAAGCCCAGGTGCTGATGGTTCCCAGCTGTGTAATGAATTCTCAAGAAGGGG
>WEIT01030582.1:36553-50326 GCA_013389985.1 Dryoscopus gambensis | reverse complement strand
GGATCTGAACTGCCTTGGCTGAGTTAGCAGGTTTCAGGCTAAGGAGCAATCATGCAAGCCACTCCACTAGCAAAACCAGAGGGGTAGCACTGCCAGCTGCTGGGTGGCAGTGACAGAGGAAAGCAGGGACGTCTTTAAGCAGAACAGCTGGAGCACAGAAGATGCCATCCCTCTGCAGCTGTAAAACTTCTGCCCTAGTCTCCCTTAGGTGTGAGAAAGAGTGTCCGGGGGGAAAATGTTACAGTATGTTACTTCTATCCACTTGATATATGCTGTACCTGAAAAAAAAACAACCCAAAACCAGCTAGTAAATCAGCAAACTCTTTTAAGTATAGAAAGTATAAATTTCTTGTACCCAATTCTAAGATAAACAAGTGGCCCTTATCTGTGGTGTAAGTGCACTGACATAAACTTTCCCCTAGTTTTTGGCATTAAAAATCTCCAAACTCGTAAAACCTTCAAATTTCAAAAGCTAAATCTAACCCTAAATGTTGTTTCTGTACTGGCAAAAGTTTTCAGCAAAGGCTTAGTTCAGAAAAAAACACCATTACTATTATTTAAGTGTTTCTGTGTAGAGTTTACAAGCCAAAGCATCAAGCAAATGGCATGTCTTAAAATCCAATGGTGGTTTGATGGGCACTTTTCCCTGGCCTGCCTAAACTGAGTCAGCTCCCTTCCCCATGATGCATGTTCAGTTGCACTGAAGCAATGATTTGGAGGCTACACTGCACACCAGATGAGCACATTGCTCTGCTTTATAAAGGACCTTGAGAAAAAGAAAGGAAATGGGTAATCTTCCAAGGTTACTAACCCAGTTCAGAGTTCAGTCCTACAAAAAACTATGCCAGCACAGTGGGAAGGAAAGGGGCAGAGACAGGTGGAAGGCTGTGGAGAGGGGTGGGAGATGCTCAAGTTCAATTTTCCAACCAAAAAATATACACATAGAAGTCTAAAATAGCGTCAGGCATGAGTTCTGTGCGCAACCGAGAATCATCAATTAGCATATATTAATTTATCTTAGTACTAATAGACACATTAAATAATTTTAAGTAAAAAATTAAACATAACAAACAAATAATATTTGAAATCTTGATTTAATATTCCTTTAAAACTGTAATGAAGTAAAACTAAAATGAAGGCATTTATAATGTATTTGTAGTTTAACACCTTTAAAGAACTTCACCTAAAAATACAGCATGCGTTCTTATGCAGACAAACACTTATGATTCACTGTGATTTGTCTGTTGCACTTGGAAGGAACTGTGGTGTGGCATCATGGAAATATGTTTTCATCTCATTCTATTAGATACAAAATAAGGCTTTCAGAATATTTTTATTGCAGACACAATTATTAGCATAGAAACTGCACTTTTTTGCACAAATATGGAATATGGACTTCAAGCAATGGCTGCCAAAGCACACGTTTAATGAAAGTAAAGTAATAGAGCACTGAAGAATATCAGCTAGTCAATTGCTCAGGGTTACTCACGCAAGACATCATAATTTTCTGCAAACAGACAAAGATGCAGTGCCAGTCAAAAGCCATGTTAATGTAACATTGAATTAAAAGCAGTTTAACTTTATGGACTTCACATCATGGGCCAGAGCTTGAAGCAGAGGGCCAGATTCTGAGTGCCTGGAGTTTCCCAAGGCTGCACCAGAGCTTGGGTTTCTATATTAAAAGCACCTGGCAGCACTTCTGAGGATGTCCGTGGCATATTAGGACATAAAGGTCAGGAGAGGAACTGAAAATGATTGTCCCAAGGGCCTACCGCCCCCAAAAGTGCCTCAGTGCCATGAGAAATTACATTCTAAAGGACAGTCAGTCTCATCATCAGCCTGCCATAGGGGCAAAAATCACTGCAACTCTTTAAATGTGATTGTTAGAAGACACACAAATTTGACCTAAAGAAGGATTTACATGCTTGAAACTTCCCTGTGTCTCTCAGCTACTCTGGTCCACGCTAGAAAGAACAGTGCTCCTCCCCTACAGCCCACCTCTCTTATCTCACATGCATTTAAAATTAAAAACAGCAGTTTGAAGTAAAGAAAACTCTGTTTCTAGATAAAATAAAAAAATTACACACAAACTTTTTCAAACATTGAGTTGAATGAATATGAGAAAAGTATGAATTGTAATTAAAGTTCTACTGCTTATTTTTTTACAGAGTGAAACATAAATTAGCTGAGTGGCTGTATTTAATTCTTCCAGCAAAACTGTAGGACTGTGTCTTCAGGTCTCAGCTTTAATCAAGGAAAATTAAATTCTTCAGGGGTTAAAAGCTGTAGGAAGTTGCTGTTACATTGCAGAACTACATATCTGGCTTGACTTTTAAAAGAAGTGATTGAAAGTACAGGTGCAACAGACTGAGATTCTGTCTTTTATCATTCAGTGGGCAGTGTTGAAGAACGGTGCAGAAAAGGGTGTGTGTTCCAGTCAGCTGCAGAGGAGCAGTTGTACTCATCTTATATATCAATAAGACATTAGGACAAAGGTTTTAACGAGAGAAACAGTAACTGAAACAGTACCAGGCACTATTATATATGAGTATACATTGTGGAAGTCTTTGTAGCTTTTGTTTTATCAAAAACCTATTAAACAAAGAAGTTTTGCAATTTTGCTTTTTGTTCTCAAGTATTTAATGACAAGAACAGCTCCAGAAAATGTCTCTTATCCTTCTGGAGTGTGATTTCTCATGCAGTGTGTCGAGGTTTTAGTATTAAATAGTTTACTCACAGCACTTTCATTCAGACTCACATGCTAGTTTTCCTCCTTCATAAAAAGCCATTTTTGGATACATGGCTGAAGAGCCAATCCACGAAGTTGCCTTCCAAATGCAGCAGCTGAGCACAGCACACAGTCCCAGAGTTATCCCTCTCGATACACTCAGAGGAACGCACGGGTAACACCCGGCACCTTGTTTGGAGAGTAACGGGAAATGCCAGCCACACCAGCAAGGCTGGAAAAACCTTTTTCCTGATTGGCTGCTCATCCCAAACTGCCTGGCAGAGGTTTGAAATATGCAATGCAGGGAAGTGATATTCTGTGGCATTCATTCAATTTACCTGCACTACACTCCAGGGAGCCATGCTATTAAACAACAGCTCCAGCGGGTCAATAAAGTTAACTTAATTAAATTGCTTCCCCTCTCACTCTTCCAACTAGCAAGATTTAGGGCACAGGGACACAGTGCTGCTTGTAAATAGAAGGATGATTTAGCTAATCATTTGCTGAAGAAAGACATATTTTCGCCAATAATTCTATGCACAAAGTAGGGAGCTAGTTTAAATTAAACCAATGATGTAGGATACGGAGAGAGACAATACCAACTATTGAAGAGTTGTGAATATTTTTCAAGCAGTGTCAATTAAATCCACTATTTAAAAGTTAAATCTCAGTGATTGCACTCTTTGCTCCATAAGACTGAAATGACAATTGCTTAAATGTAGGGTTATAAAACATACTATCATTATTACAAGCATAGTGAATACAAATTCTTAATTTGCTGGGGACTGATCTAGTCCCTTTCTGGTCATTTTGATATCTACACTCTCACTGCTTTACAAGAGTCATGTTTTAGGAGTCTCTAGTCTGTCCTTTTCTGTGGCAATACGTGGAAAATATCACCAATAATTAAGGATAAAAAAGACTACAGTTAAGCCAAAACTAACAGATTGTTTGCAACCTTATCATACTTTCAAATCATCAGTCTGAAACCTCTGAGCCTCCTCGTCTATTTCAGGTTAGATATTTTGAAAGGCTGCAATTAAACTGATGGAGCTGTTTTGCAAAACAGTGTTTAGCTGTTCTTATTCCTTTTTCTGCAGAAACTCAGCTAATTTTGAAAGGAGTTCCCTGATGTTACCTGTGCACCCTCTGCTCTGTCTCTTGAATGTTTTCAGCTTTGCCCCAAATCTCCTTTTGCAGACACTGAGTAAAAGCCAAACACTAGCAGCTAGACTCTCTAAAGATTTCTTCTGTGCTGTTTATATCCTATTCCCTCTGAGCTTTTAACTGCAAGTAATAAGTCTTTCTTGTTTCTTTTCTTTAAATATCTTTACTGTTTCCTCTTAATAGCAAGAACTTGGAGCTGGTCTGAGTTTTTATAAGCAAATGAAGAGATGCTTATAAAGGCACATAGGCACAGTTTAATTTAGGAAGTATGAAAATACAAGCAGAAAGTCCCTTTATGCCCTCACAGCCATTTCTTGCAGTACAGGCCATCTCTCCATAAACATGTCTGCCAGGGGGTTTGAGACTGTCCTTTTCTCCTAGACCTCAAATCCTCCTCTAGTGCTGGGCTTGTTGCCCTTTGTTCTACTCTGACTCAAACCATCCTGTGCAGCTAAAGGTCTCTGATCATAAACCAGTGAAATCATGAAGATGAGTAGCCTTATGATAGACTCCTGTCTCCATTTCATACTAGTTAATTAGTCTCTTATTTCTTCACAGCACAAGCTGGAATGGCAACAGCCTTCCTGCATGTCCTCTCCCAGTATCACAGAAAAAAGCCCAGAGCATTATTCACATGGACTTGAATTTCACTCCATAAGAACTCCTACTGAATACCATAAGACAAAACTAAAATGGAATGTAATTACTGTGATTGGAAATGTCAGAATTCTGTTGGAACGAGGAGCCCTTTGACTGCTTCATATTGCAAGATGTGTTACGTCATCAATGCCTTGTCAAAGTCAGGATGACACAAAGGAAAATGTGTATACAAATACAAATGTTAAATGCCTAGACTAGGAAATTTAGTATAAAACTAAAGATTACCTATCTAGGGAACTATCTATCAAAGAGACGGAATTAATTTAAATTAATGGCACAATGTGGTGGAAGGGTGGTTAGGATGCTGAGTGCTGTAGGGTCAGAGCCAGTAGAGCTGGTGGGATTGCCTATTCCCCTCCCTCCTCCCACAAATTCTGCAGCACCCAGGAGTGACACACTTGACCTCTAGGAGTGGAGGGCAATACTCAGCTGCTCCCAGTGCACCTTCCCACTGATGGATCTCAGCCACAGAGAAGTAGAGCCCCATTCACAATATCCAGAAGTGACTGGAAAGGGAGGGAGGTCTCTCTTGTAGGACAACAGTGACCTTTCAGCTAGGATTGAATACACTGAATAAGACCCTTCTGCAAGTAGAAGGATGAAGAAAAGGCAAGTTTCTATTATAAAACAAATAGCATTGAAATGGAGATCTTCTCCTTTTAAAAACCAGTTTAACTCCATATGGCAGCATAAAATAATTTATGCTATTATATTCACATATTTCATTTTCCTTTTTTCCCCCTCTACTCCCCAAGCCTGATGAAGTCGATAGGCCACAAGACAGAGTCTCTGCTCTTCCATTCAATATATAAATCCTGGTGAATAGCAAAAACCATTGGGGGGAAAAAAAAAAAAGAAAGAAAAAAATGACTAAGACAATTTTCTTAGGGTAATTATATGGCTTAGTTCCTTCCTAATGAGCTGTATTTCTAGCTTTTTGCTCATTTCTACCCTGACAAGACAGGCAAATAATGTGTCTGTATCTGCCTAATAAGTGTTATCTTTTAACTGGTTATTACTACTACAACACAAAAATACTGTGCGTGTTGCGCTATGTAGGACTGCATTTAGCCAAACTGCTCTTAAGCTGGACTGAACCTGCCCTGTCGTATCAGAATGGGGGAATCATACCTTGGAAGTAGCATTCCTGCTTAAAAAGATGCGAAACACTCACTCTCTGCCCCAAATCCTTTGGTCTGTCAGGAATTTGCAGCCCTTTGCCAGAGCCCCAGGAGGAGCTGCTGTGGGCAGGGTGTCACAGATGTACTCTACAGCCCCAGGGGTCCCATCGATTTCCTCTATTTTTAATGCTGTGAGCGGTGCAGCACTGTTCTTCAGCCAAAGGGCTGAGGCAGGCACGCTGACCCTGCAGCCCCTTTCAGCCCAGAATCCTGTGCTCACTGGAAGGGCTGCTGCTGGGCATCCATGATTTGTGTCCATGGGAGCAAGGCTGAGAGAGCCCAAAGCTGGAAGGCTCAGCTGCCTCTGCCTGCTGGAGAGCAGGAGCAGAGTAGCAGCTTGCCTGTGCACTGTAAGGAGCAGAGACTACTCTCTTCACTTACAGGAAAGAGGACTGAAGTTCACAGTGATCCTGCCTTCGTTTAGGCCCTTTACCAAAGCTCGAGCTGTGGAGAACAGTTGCTTGTGACCAACAGCAGAAAGAAACTAGACATATTGGAAGGCTCACTCAGCCCTTAAATGGACCAGAATTCCTCAAGGTCTTGCCCTCCAAGAACTCCTTCTCTGTGTTAACTGGAAGAGAGTGAGATGATGGCATGACTGAACTTAAGACCCTCCATCAGATGTTAGACATGTGTTCATGGGATTTTTGAGGAATTAAAATCCATGAGGATGAGAGCAGTGACTATGACACTCAACACCTCAGCAGGACCTGCCCACTTAACTCCTCATGTTGCCATGTGCACCCCTGCAGAGCATCCTCTCAAAGTGGGGATTACACAAGGGTCCCTTCAAAGGGTCCCCTTGAGGGACCAGGATCAGACCTGGGGCCACAGACACATTTCTGGAGAGGAAGGGAGGGCTGCGAAGAGCTTCCACTGCTGCAGGGAGTGAAGGTGCCGCCTGTGGGTTCAGCATCGGGTGGCAAAGGCAGGCAATGCCTGCTCTGGCACAAAAGCTTGAGAGAACTGGTAACCCCTGAATACAATTTGAAATCTGAATTTTTGCTTTTTTTGTGTCTGGTGCCACTGGCATTTCTTGACTGATTAGAGGCTCCCTAAAAGTGATTTCCTCATTCAGATATCTCTTCTGCTGCCCACCCCCCCAACCAGGTGACTGTGACCCTTCATATTCACTCTTGCATTCACCTGCAAAAATCTGAATTAGCAAAGACAAGTGTCACAGGTGCTCAACATCTCCCATTGAGGCAAGATCTTTATTTGTTATAGCTGTCAGCCCAGTCAATGACTGCTCTATCTCACTGTGGGCAGGCATATTCCATCCTGCTGATGTCAAAAGCACATCTATCTATTCAGCAGTGCTCTATGCCCAGCAATTGCCACGCTGTGGGGAAAGAAGATTGTGATCAGCACCATTTGTCTACATAATTGCACTTGTTTCTGGACAATTGTTGGGTCAGAGACGAGTGTGTTTTATTTATAGTCTTTCTACACTCATCTGAATTTTCCTGTGCCTTTTTCCACAACAAAGAATTTGGCACCATTTGGCTTCTACTGCAGAACTGCTGCTAGAAATCTGAGAAAAAATGCCTGAAAGTAAATCCATTACACTCATTTGAACAGAATTTTACATTAGGGAGCTGGAGTAGTGCCTAAGACTCAAGGTGCATTTCTAGGAAAAAAGAAAGATCAAATACACATTTAGCTTCTTTTTCCTTCATATTGCATAACTACCAAACAGAACTCAAATATACTTGCCTGGATGCTACTTTGTCTTTAAAAGCTGAAATGGAAAAATATATATTCCCTTTCTATCTCAGCGTCCATTTAATCTGGTTCTGAAATTCCCTAAATAAGAAATAATATTGGTTTTCTTTATAGTAACAATTCTGTTTATTTTCACTAAGATAATTCATTTATTATTTTGCCTTTTTGTTATGCTTAAATAAACAAATCAACTTCTAAGTTTAACACAGTTGTTGCCTTAGGCAAGCCACTATTTCACTTCTTTTACCCCTCAAGTGTTTCCAAATAGCCATGCAAAGTAGAGCTGCTTGCTTCATTTTCCATTGTCCTGCAGGCAGCCTGCACAGGAAGTCATGCATCTTTTTTTAATGCAAGAATGGATTTTGCTCAAACTGCTGTTTAGGATTTTTTAATAGGTACACTTTTTTCAATTTAAATATATATTTTTATTTCAGATTATCCTTTCATTTCAAATAAGTTAATTTAAAATAAAAAAAATTAACAATGTAGTGCCAAACTTCTTAAATTCAGTATCTGATTTTACGCTAAATAACATTTAGTATTCAATATTATGTGTCTGTTGGCAAATATTTGCTGATCATCAAACCACTGAGCTGGGAGAGTTTAAGTGACTGGAGAAAACAGTCTCTGACAGAAGTGTTTAGTCCAAGTTTGATATCTGTAGCTTTGTCTGCATGTTCAGAGAAGGTATTTTCTTCACTTTATTCAGGTTAGCTTTATGCAATATCTAGTTCATGCAGAGCTATCTCTTGAGAGCTGATAAAGGCAGAAAATCTTACTTTCTACTGTAGGGAAAAATGCCATGGCAGAGACTGAAATCTGCTAATTCTAAAATCTTGCAGGGCACAGAAAAAAACACACTGTTCTTTTTACTCAGTACAAAGAATGGCTAATTTGACTGGTGAATCACCTTAATATATGTCATAAATAAATAAACAAACATAAAAATGTGAAATGTCATTCATTGGTTTATAAGAAAACAAAAACCAAATATCAAGAATCTGAATAAATATATCAGGAATATATTATGTAATTCTCTAAATGCAACTTAATATAGGTCCACCTTTACTAATATAAGTACTTAATGTAAACAAAGTAGCAGTCAAAACAATCTGTTGTATGATATTCTCACAACAGTGGAACAGGACTGATTATAGTGATCAAAGACTTTTCTCCCATCATTATTTTGACTACAGGAATTATGCTGCCAGTCAACAATACAGTAAGCAGGGAGAAGATGATGTAAGAGGATATTACCCACTTTTATTTGGGTACTCCCCAGTCTAGATTATCAAACCAGTGAAGTCAACCACCTCACTGCTACACTTTGGCAGAAAGCCAAAATTCTTTAATAATACCGACTGAGGGGAACAAACCCTTTTCCAGAAAACTAATTATAAAGTAAATGCACAGAAGAAAGACAGAGTGGTAATTTCTTCTGACCCTCCATGTTTTTTTACAGCACTCTTTCTTGAAGCAGAGGCACCAAAACACAGCCTTCTGGCATCAGTCTCCCCAAAGTCAGACTCACAACCAAAGCAACAACCCCTGTTCTATGTTATCAATTTTTTCAATGAAGTTGCTTATCTGCTGTGATTCCTGAAATATTTCCCTCAAAGATTAGGATTCCTTAGAACACAATTCCTCTTTCTCTCAATGAAGCTTGTACTCTTCAGCCTTAAATTCAGTATGTTGCTATACATAGATGGGCTGCGGTTACCAAGCAACCCAGGTTGCTTGACAGAGCAAGTGGTCCGGACTGTTGGTATAATTTACAAATTTCATTGACAAGGATATTCTGTTGGCTTCCAGGTTGTCTTCCAAATACTGAAAACATCTAATTGTGAACCTTCCTGAAATCTTCTGCAAAGACTCTCCCTCCATTAAGACTCGTCTTGCCAAGTATTTTCGGTGATATTTTCATTTAGCATGTGCTCCATTGACACTGTGTAGGGTTAATGTTTTATGAGAACATTGAATAGTTTGAAGTAAACTCTAATAAATACTTTGCTGGAAATACTGTAGAGCCAAGGAAGCTGATAGGTAGTGTGACCAGAGGTGAGGGATTTGTGTTCCAATATTACTTAGTCTAAGAGGGGATTTACCCTGTGATTATTACAATTCTGTACTTCAAAATAAAAGGAGATACGACCACCACTACTTCACCTATGGGTATATCCCTCTCCTTCTCCTTTGCTTTTGTAGCATTTGCCTCAAAACACAATGTTTTTAATACAAATAAATTAATTTGTCTAAGCAGAAATGGGGCCTCTTCCTTGGAACTTGCTCCCCCGTTTCATCTCAAAACCAAACCCTCCGTTTTCTCCATTTAGATGGACTCAAAATTTATTCTTTATTTCTTGGGTTGATGAACTGATAAATCAGTTTCATGCACAGTCCTGACATGCATAATGCCACAGAGATTCAGTAATTCAATTATTAAGCTTGGATTCATTGTGTCAACGAGCCTCATCTTCCTTACGGTCTGCTTTTCATGGTAAACAGAACAGAGCTTCAGAACTGCGTCTCACAGACAAACCCAAGAAAAATGGAAGCTGTCCTCTTAGCAAAATACAACTGAGTGGTCACTTAATTAGATATGGAAGCTTGTATTGTTATCCACATCTCTGACATGCTCTGGCCCAAACAGGAAAGTGAACCACACAGAAGTGCCGACAGATGGATCACGTAGTAACGAGTGATGTATTCGGTACTTCTGCTTCTGGGAAGAGAGAAATCAAAATAATGACCCTGTGATCCTTTGAGACCCCAAATAAGACTCAAAACTTTGGCTGTTTGCTTACAGCTAAAATGCCTGAAAAGGAACAAAACAAGCAATAAGAAAGAAGGAAGCTGTTTTTATAAATATAAACCCAAAAATTTTCATTCCCATGGGAAGTTATTCTTCGTAGCCCTTTTTCTTCTTTTATAAATATAACACATCAGAAATCTTTTGCTTTGGAGGCTGCTGGTAGCTAAACATGCTTAATTATGATATAGAAGGTCATGAAATATTTTATACTGTATGAACTAAATTTAACGTATTCTCTTCTTTATCTCAGAAATATGCAGTGTCAAAAAAAAAAAAATCCCAACATTTCAATACCAATCATCCACGGAATAATAAAACAAGATTGTCAAAGCTGAACCAACCTGTAACCAGGCACTGCATTTCATAAAATCTACTGGGTAGACTGAAGTGAAATAAGTGAAATATATTCCAAGAAGTAGAAAATAACATAGTATTTGCAGTAGTTTTATGAAACTAGAAAGAAAGATGAAGTTTACTAGTACTATGAGAATCTTCACTGGTGTTTTGGAGCAGCAGTCTCTGGATATATAAGATCTCTCACTTTAGAAGTTAGGGTAAGTGAATATCATTGTTTAGAATAACTTTGTGTTTTAAAGTGCAGTCTCTCATGAAAGTTAAACTTTATGCACAGGAAAACTAAAATTTCAACAAGTTCTGAAGCTCTCCTTCAACAAGTCCTGAACAGCAAGAAACTTTCTTTTCTGTTCCTCTTCATAAGGATCCTCCTCCTCCTCCTTCCAATGCAGAGTTTTTTCCCTCTCCACTTTTCCCAGTCCTTACCAGTTCTTCTAACACTCTTTCCTCTAACTGTAGAGGCTATCCTCAGACACTATTATTTCTAGCAGTCTCCAAATTCTTCTAGCGTCCTTTCCTTAAGTCCAGCAAGAATATGCAAATATTTAAACAATTTAATTTTCCATCCAAAAAACATTTTATCACGAAAAAGCTTACCCAAAACATACAGAGATATGCCCACAGTTCCATTGGCTCTACAAGTTGAAATAATTAGGTGAGTCAGTGCTTTATCTCAACTCGATCTGTAGTGTTGATACATTTCATTCTAGCTGGGAAATTTAAGAGCAGTTCCATGCTATTCAGTTTGCATTCACATTTAGTTGGCCCAGAAAATGAATGTGGTAGTCCATATAATAAATGCAAGAATAAAATACAATTCAGGAATAACAGAGAGAGAGAAAAAAATCTGAGAATGGAGAACTTACGTGTCAGAGGAGCAGTGATATTTAAAAACCTGCTGTTGTTGGTCAGCTTTTGCAGTCTCAAGATATCTAAAAGTGTTGAGTATGCTCTGAAAAGGAGAAAAATAAAGGATTTAGTAATTTTATCACCTATCAAATACTAAACCAAAACTTGTCCAACATAGATTGCTTTCCCATTTTATGGGGTTATTAATTAATAAAATATGTTTTTATTTCCCCACTGGATTTGTAGCAATTTTATGGGCTTCCAGAACTTGAACTGCTCAGATCAAACTTCCTGGAGTGCACAGGGAGTCAGAACAATGAGAAGAGTAATTATATAACTTATTCTGTTGCATACCTACATTTCCAAGCTGTTACAGTTGACAGAGAACAGTGAAAATGAAAGAAGTATGATTCCTGTCTTGTTTAAAAAACCAGTATACTGGAGTAAATGACTTTCCAAAACAAGCACAGAAAATCATGTCCCTAAATGTCTTTCAAACAAATGACTTAAGAGTTCATTTGCTATCTTTTGGACTAGTTCATATATTTGGCCTCCTACTTTGTGGTCGAGTAGCCGAGAATATTCCTTTGCACTCAAATGTTATTCTACATTAAAGTCTAGCTTTTTAATTTCCAATTGTTCTTAACAGACATGGGAGTTAACTGTGTCAAGAAGCACTCAACTCTCCAAATCAAAATGATATTGAAAGACTGGGAGATGACCAGTGCTTCCATCTATTTAGGCTGTGGGGGAAGCGGGTAGAGGAGTTGGGAATTAAAGAGTGGGGTTGAGCCTGTGAAAAGGAAGTGTTAGAGGGAAAGTGGGCTTAGTGTTGTCTCTGTTCCTCACTTTCCTACGCTATTTTTAATTGGCAAAAAAATTAAATTAATTTTCCCCAAGTCGTGTCTGAGGGTTTTTTTGCCCATGATGGCAATCAGTGAGTTATCTTCTTGTCTTTATTCCAATCCATAAGATTTTCTATCATATTTTTTCCCTGTGTTCTGCTGAGAAGAGGAAGTGAGAGACTAGGTGGATGGGTGCCTGGCTGCTGGCCAAAGTCAGCCCACCACAGTTAGAAAATAATGTTTCCACTGCCGATCTTTCCAAGATCTCCAGGACTTAGACTGGAATGGAGATAAAAATCCATACTAACAAAACTCTGGCTACAACACATAAAAATAAACAGAATTAGTAAGGAGGAGAAATGTTGGTCAGAGAAAACCGAATTAACAGGAAAACTTAATAGATCTCTACCTTTTGTACTGTAGTGCAGCCACAAATTTGAAAACAAGAGTTTATGGTAACAAGGACAAAATCAAATGACTCCTACTCCATGAAGGGAGACTGCTGAAAAGATCTCTGCTTGTGATATGATACTGAGGTGTCTTTGGCCCATTAAGGAATTTTTGACAGGAATCATTGAAATATAACATAGCAAGTGTTTTAAAGTCAGGGATGGGGCTGATCGACTTGCAGCAATATATTTATTCTGTCAGCACTTTTTTAGAAACAGTTATTTAAAGTTCTTTCATAGCTAGGTTTTTACAGACCTGAAGTGATTTATTTAATTCCAGATTTTGTTATGCTCCAGAACTCCATTTTAGAAATCATTATGATACTAATAGCTCATTTCAGCTCTGAAAAAAACTGAAGTGCTATGCACCTCTACCTGCTATTGAAGGCCATGGGATGAAATCTCCATTGAGTTAGTACTGCAGAGGATTACGCATTTGCTTGAATTCCCTTGGTTTTGGTCAGGACATGCCTTACAGTGGCAAAATTAGCAAAACCCTCTGTAAAAGTCATGGAATGAACTCTTTCCTGAATGAGTTTTCTGTTAGAATTAAAGTTCNCTGGTACAACATGACCTAGAAGAGTAAAAGTTGCCAGTAGAACTGAGCAAGTATAAAATTCTATCAACAATCTCCCGTTTACAGCCCAACCACACTTGTAATTTAGCTGTGTTTTCAAGGCTAAATGACTAAGGTCTCCTTACTCCCACAGGTAGGAGTACCTGTACCGTGGGAAATCTATAAACACACAGTGAAATTAAGTACTAGTTGGGAAAGAGAGCTTGGAGACAGCCTTATGAAAACGTCACTAAATCCTCATCAACTGTCAAATAAACCCCCAACAGTATATTAGGAAATACTAGGAATAGAACAGAAAACAGCAGAAGAAACATGATAATGCTAACATAGAAATCCATTGCCCACCTAGCACTTTGAATATTGAATGTGGTTCCAGTCATCTCATCTCAAAAATGACAGGATAGCAATAGAAGGATAAAGAAAAGG
>WEIT01030582.1:16236-35848 GCA_013389985.1 Dryoscopus gambensis | reverse complement strand
AAAAGGGTGACAGGATGATCAAAAGTATTTAATGGTTTCTGTGCTAGGAAAGGAAAAAGAAAGGCTTTAGGTTTTTTGTATGGAAGAGGAAGAAATGAGGAAAAGGACTGTAATACAGCCCCAGGAAAATCATGAATAGTACTGAGAAAGTGAATAAAGAATGGTTTTCACTTTTTTTCATAGCAAAGGAAGCCGTCACAATAAAATGAGCAGTTAGCAAGTTTAAAACATGAAAGCCAAGAAAGGATGCTTTTCACAAGGATCGTAATTAAAGGGTGGAACTCATTGCCCCAGGATGCAGTGGGAAGCCACAAACATGTGTGGGCTTCAAAAAGCAAGTCACTGTAGTGGTAAAAGAAACATTGACCAGTACCAGTCTGTGTTTTACACAAAGCTGCACAGTATAAATGTTCAGGGTAAGAAGCATTACAGAGTGCTGTAGGGTGATACCAAAGGAGATTGTCCTTTGGTCTGATTTAAATACAGCTGTTGCAGTTTTGCTCATTAATTTTGCTCTTTTACTGAATTCTTAGTCATCTTGCAACATGCAGATGTTAGAGAGCATTAGTACAAATACGTGATTTTAGATTTATATAAACATATCTACAGAGGGCCTTACATACCATTTTAAGTTCAAATAGTGCAGCCTACTCAGGAAGGCGGGCTTTAGGTTAGGATTTTCTGAGGATCCTCAGGTCAGGCATCCAAGTATCCAACTGCTACTGAAGACTAAAAGGATTGATAAACAAAACTCGCATGGAAATAAGAAATGATACTGAATTTTCTCCCCTCAAAAAAGAAGAAAATGGTCTTTCTTGTGTAATTAGTGATCTTCATCTTAACTGTTTCATGTGTCTCATGGAGGCAGGAATAGAGATTTTTCCAGACAAACACACAGCCATAGGATGTATGGAATTGTCACTTTCTGTTTATTGAGGTGATAAAATACCATCATTTTAGTGAATAAGCAAGGTTTCTTGAACTCTGTATGCAGCTTCTGTTCATCTGACACAGATCTATTAAAGACTTTGCCCTGAGACTGTTACATTACAAGTGATGGGCTTGCGACTTCCACCACGGGATGGCCGATGGTTCCGATCAGATAAAAGGTCATGGTCAGGAAATGCTTTTAGAAGACTGTGACAGAAATGTTCTGACTGACTTTGGATGACTACATCTCTGCTTGTGTAGGTGGCAACTAAGTTGTGGGACATGTCTGGCCCCAGAACTCTTGCTTGCCCAGATCACTAAACTTGGTTGGTATCACTATTCCCTTCTGCTATCTACCCATGTTATTTTTCGTTGGAAACCAGCACGTGGGAGGAGGGCAGCCTTAATCTCCTACTATATCCAGTATGGATAGTCTTTAAATGCATTATCCAGCCCTATTTTCCACTTGGAAATTGTTAATGGGCAGATTTCTGCAGATGCATTGATTAATTATGCATTGAATTATTTGAACAAAGCACTTTTAGCATGTGGGTGGTTTGTCAGCTTTTTGCCACTGGCTACGCATTGTTAACAATTGTTTCTTCTTCTGCCTTATGCGCCTGGTGGTGGAGGAAGAATGACACTGTTCCTGAATGGCCACCTCATAGTAACCAGAATGTTTCTACTTGCTGAGCAGATGAAAATAACTTTCAGCAAGATACAGGTGACTAAGAAATGACTGAATAACAAACAGAAAACAGCAACCGTGCTAGTTTGCACCTGGATTTGTGGTTTGTGTGTGAGTACAAAACAATCAGCATGGCAAAGTGCTTCCTCACACCAGTAAGTATTTGTCAAATAGCTGTTTGGATCTAACAAACTTATTTGTCAAATGTTACAGCAGAAGTGAATCAGTTTTTAAGAAAACAACTTTACTGGGACCATAATGTAATCTGTAATACAAAGGTTGCCATATTCTTCAAGGAGTTGTGATTACAAGGTATGGGGGCAAGCAATTAAAATAATTATAGTTGCTCTAAGTTCTGACAATCATCTGGAATGATTTCATTTTCTTTAAGCTTGGTCAGCCCAAGTGCATACATGCCACCTGAAAAGATCACATCTGGTAGGGTCAGTGGTTTTTTTTTGCCCTTCCAATACCACACGTACATTTTTAAAGTCCTAAAGGCCTTTGACATTGCCTTACAATGGATCAGCCACCTCTAATATGCTGAGCAAAATAAGGCATACTCCCCAAGAGAGGGAAAGCAGACAATCTGCCCTGAGGCTTGCCTATTGTTATTTCATTTAGAGAGACAGGCAATATCACAGTATCTATGACAAGAGAGGAAAAAGTTTCAAGTCGTCTCAGCTGTCTCCTCCTTAATTTGATACNGAAAACCCAGGAAAGAGAACACTGATTGTTCAATTGGTCCAAACTGTCCATAATGCACTGAGATTTCTTGTGGCTACTGTGCTAGAGAAATCTCCCACCTGCTTGTGATGTGCTCTTCTTCTAGTCTGAGCAATACTCCAGCTGGAAAGTACATGAATAGTCCTAGGCAGCAGACACTGTGCTACCTCATCCAGAAGCAAGCTGGTGTTTTATTGAAGATTGCCATGGTGTGTCAGGAAGCAATACTTAAGTGCTTAAACTTTTCGAATTGCCTCAGCTTAGTTTTATAAGGACATGCATAACAAAAAGATGTGTGTGAGGAACATTCCACAGCTGAGTAAGCATTGCCTCAGGAAGGATGGACAAAAAAGAGCATGGTGGTCAGTACGGTATCCTTGTTTGAGAAGCTTGGACTGACAGTTAGGGAAAACTGTGCAGATAGCAAAGAACAAGCATTGTTTCCCTGACACACTTTGTAGGAGATAACCTCTTCTCTATGCAGTAGACACTGATAGTAGTAATGGTTAAGAACCAGGAATCTCTGAGAGACTGTCTAGTTCATGCACCATCTCAATTTGGCATGCTTATTGTGCCTTACTGCTCAGCAGGAATGTTAAACACTTCCAGAGTTATCATTCTTCTCCACAGTAGGTATTGAAATTCTTTACTATTAGAGATGCAGTATTATGCAAGTGCAAAGAGACTGCCCCACTGCCTCAGGTCTTGCAATGAAAGGGGTAGAACTGGAAGTAAAATTTATGTCAGCTGTCCTAGGCGCTGTGCAAGTACCATCCCTGCAGCCTGACTTACACAGATGACACCTCAAACAGGTAAGGGCAGAGAAATGACATAACTTGCCACATGTCACATAGGTGAGGCTTACTCAACCTTCATTACCTGATAAACTGTTCTGCCTCTGGAATAAGCTAAGGCTAATGAAATGGTGATGCTATCAGAAGGCAACTGAAAATAAAAGTCTCAGTGTGAATTGCTGAAAGTTATTGCTAGCATCACAAAAATACACTCATTAAAGTACTGCTCTCCAGCAAAGAGAAGCAGGAATATCATAACACAGACAGAATTTGCACAGAGAACTCACTGTACAGGAGATATAGGTATATTAGGAAGAAAAATGGTTAGCATAGTATCAATTTAATCAGCAATTTTTATTTCAGGACTAGAATAAATGAATGCATACCTTGTTAAAGGAATCTGTGGGCACAGTCCCATTTCATTTATATATTAAAACAATGGTCTTGCTTTATAAAATCTCACTCCATGACATCCTTGAAATCATTCACATGATTAAGATGAACAAGATTTCACTTAATATGGTCAGCTGACATCCCTGATGTGTACTACACATCACCAGTTATACTGCTATGTTATCCTTACTCTGCCCTGCAATACTGAAAATGATATTTCATCCATTCAAGCGTCAATATCGATCTCTGGCTACATTAAGTATTTCCAGTTAAACAGTGTGAAAAATCCCACCTTTTCAGCTATGGTTTCAGTTAAATAACTCAGCTGAAAATGACAAGAATAATGCTTATTCAATTTCCTCATTTCACATATCAGAATGATTGACAGTATTCTACCTCATTCAAACAGTGATCTCCCATTGCTTTCCAACAAGATATAAATGGAAACAAATAATCTTGATAAATCTACAGCTTATACACACAATAAATAGCATGTTGCAATCAGTAAGCAAATCTGTAAGGGTACAGTTTGTAGCAGCAGGTCATTTGCTTGTACTGCAATTTAGATTTCAGTTTTCTCATATCCGCTTAGCAATTTTACCTGCTGTGTTTCCCAGAACACTGTGGTGATCCCATTGTTGAAGGCAATTTGGCCATGCAGAAGCACAGTGATGTTTGTCTAATTTAACTTGCGTGCAGAAGTCCACCTTACTCTTCCTTGTGCCAAAAGGAAAGCCATAGTTGTTTCCATTGCTTACAGATTAAGACCTTCTTATGGGTCCTCTTTGATCACTAAGTGTGACCTTCTGCAGAATACATCATGCAGAATCCCACTCAGTTTGCAAGTCCCTGACTATGAGCCTAAACTACTCCCTTCCCACCTGCATCCTGCTTTTCAACAGCAAAGCTGTTTGGTTTTAGTGTATGAAAATAGGATTCGTCTTATAAATTATGCTTTCCCTTCTTCTCCAAAGAGAAACCAGACAAGAAAAAGAAAAGCTGATCGAGAAAAAATGGTTCTACAGACTGAAAGAAGGTCAGAGAAAGTGTGCTGTGGAATTACTACTGGGCAATTCCTCCCATTGAGATACAGGGTAGGTTTGTCTATAAAATAAGGAAGCAGAATCTATTCTATCTACAGTTACATCATTAACAAAAGCACTAAGTAGTTGGGGAAATTGAAAGGTTGCATACTGAATAGGGCTCAGCTGATGATTTCAAGTCCAGGCACCTCTGGGAAAATCTGCAAGATAAGCAGGGGTTCAACAAATTTGAGAAATTCTAAAAAATTGTCTTGGGGATTGGGCCAAGTGTTTTGCAGTGCAGTAAGTTGGTGGGTCGAGGGTGGAAGCATAATCCAGCCCTCTATGCAGATACTGGACAGAGGCTTTCATAAAGCACAGGAGCCAGGAAACACCATGCCTTGGTGTGGCAAAACCCTGCTGCCACTCCCTCCTGCTGTCCTTTGGAAGAGCAGTGTGCTTCTCTGGCACGATGATACAGGCAGAAGGTTAAGCAATAGATCCAATACTTTTTTGTTCCCTTAGCTGTGCAGTTGGCATGAACTGAAGTTAGTAGGACCTTGCTTATGTCTAGCAGGCACAGTAATAGTTTACCTGCACTTTGTTCCACTTTTCAGTGAGGGAGAATGAGGCCTAGGGGAAACCTGACCCTTTCTGGAGCAATCTGCCGCCATTAAACCTCATATCTTTGTGCCTACAGCTGCTATAACATCACAGTCTATGGATTGAGACAGGTGCTGAATTTTTTTTTATGAGTAGCCATTGCAGTGAAAGTGAAAACTCTTTGACGCAGAAACATAAAAGTTCTTTGAAGCACTACAGTGCTTATAATGAAAAAAAAGTAAGTCACTGTAAATATTTAAGTGTCTTAAATAAAGATTAATTAAGGAGTAGGTAGGAAACTGCCTTTTCTTTTAAAGGAATAAATTTTTAATTGCAAAGTATGCGTTAGTAACAAGTTGTTGTTTAATGGTGATATAAACAGAAATCTGTAGGTAAAGGATAAGGGTCAGATACCTGTACATGCATCTACGTGTAGAACACTGTACTATACTTGAGAAAATATTGCAAAAATTTATTAATTTGAGTGAAAATATATTAATTTGAGTAAAATGATAAGTTTTGTTAAAGTATTTACTATCTTTTTTACTTGCATGACTTTATGCTCATATGGAAGAGCATCCCTTAAAAGAATACAAACTACAAATACCTACTGAAAAGTTTCATGTGGCTAACATACCACTCATCAGGAAAGTACAGAACAAACAGAAAGATGCCAGTTAAAAGTGGTGAAAACATCTACTTTTAACTACATGGAAGAAGCCATATCTATGGAGCATGAACATAAACAAAGAGCTTCACTTTTTAAGTAATCAGGTGTTAAACAGCATTGTTAGGCGCCTGAAAATAGATGCAAATATACCATGTGCAATGTCATGGCTTATTTTAAGGTATTCTCAACCTAGTTGAAAATAAAGGTAATTAATTACTCTCTGGTCTTTAAAAATAAATGGAAGCCAGAAAGGGACCGTGAGTTCCATTTTTCTCAGCTACTCAGAGAACCTGAAAACTGGCTTTGGAATGCAATTGGCAAGGCATACTTTGGGTCTGTTTTAGCATAGGGCCTTGGTTTGTTTTGTTGATTCACACTTGTCATGGTTAGACACTGGACACAAGCCAGTGCCCCATGAAAATATATTTTTACTGCTGTGAGATGTGATCAGGAACAGAGCAGAGCAGGCTCAGACTTAGGAATAGGAAAAAAACTGTAATAAAATACATTGAAGGAAAGAAACACACAGGGAACATGAAAACTCTCAGAAACATTCCTCCTCCTCCCAACTTCCACCCTTCCCACAATTAGACAAAACTTGGATTTCCTGTTCGGTTAACAATACTCAAATAATCAAATCTCAATCCATCAAAGAAGAGAGGAGTCTCTCTTGCAAACCATAGTGTCCTTCCATGTCTGGTGCTCTCACCACCATCCATGGATTGAGACTGCCCTCAGGATTCAATGACGCTTTACCAAGTACCAGAAGCTCCTTTTTGGGACAAAACAGTCCCCCCCATTTTATAACCCCTGGGGCCGAGGGTTTCTTCTGCTGTGAAGAGAGGGGGCACAACCACACCCTCTTCCTGGTCTTCTGCTCCGAAGACAGAGGGAACCACCACACCCTCTTCCTGGTCTTCTTCGCTGAAGACAGAGGGCATCACCCCACCCTCTTCATCCTCTCTCCTTCTTCATCCACTTGGCATCAGCATCACTGCAGCAGGTCGCCTTATCTGGCATCCAGCCACTGCATCCACCTAACTGCAGTCTCACGTATTAAAGACAGATTGTTCAGTCTATGGCTATACAAGATAAGTCCAGCCAAAGCCACTCCATCATCTCCTCCCACCAAATTCTTCCCATCAATTTCTTTAACGTCACAGAATTCCAGGCTGTCTCTCTCCTCACTCCAAAACACTGCACAGGAGGATTCATGTTTCATAAAGCTTTCTTTTCCCCAAGGAAGAGAAGGGTTAAAAAGTCTCTGCTGCTACTGCCGTGCAGTCAGCTCCAGGACTCCCAAGGCCGGGAAACCTCCCCCGCTCCGTTCGGCTGGCACAGATGCAGTCTCTCTCTCTGGGAGGGGGGGGGGAAAGGGGGGGGGGAGAGAACCATCTCTTCGTCTCTCCACCCTTCCATCCTGCAAAAAGCTGGCTTAGTCCATTCCCTTCCATCTCCTTCCCTCTCTCTCCGAGCTCCGGACTACCTCTCATCCTCAGGCCGAGTGACTTCGAGCCGCATGGCTGCCCCTCCCCCACCCAGGCCCAGGCCCAGGCCTCAGGCTGGGCGGGGGAGATCTGCTCCTTTCACTGACCGGAACACAAAAGGAAGTGCCTCCGTGAATCCCTCCTTTATCTCCCCATGTTCTCAGAGGTGACACATCTCCTTAGTGGCCACACCAGATGTCAATATTCACTTCTAATCCATGATTGGTTTGACTACACCTTCCTTAAAAAACTTTCTTCCTGTCAAACCAGGACAACACTTCCCCTGTTGAATGAGCTTATTTATTTGTGCAACTGCACACGTTGAATTTTAAACGTAAGTGAGGATATTGCTGTCCATCCAGGTTCACAATACTCAGTTTTGAATACTGGGTACTAAGCTGAAGAAATAGCACAGCATGTTCACCATGCACCAAATGAAAGTTGATTCCTGCAAGAGCAGTTGCATAAAGGTAATTCTGAAATGCAGTTTTATAACTGGATGAACTGAATTGAAAAAAAACCAAACCCAAGCTGCAAGAAGAATCTTACCTGAACTGAAACCCAGCTCTTGATTAAAAAAACATATACCAGGCTGAAATCACGCAGGCTCCCTACATACAAGTATGGCCTCCTAGCATGCACAGAAAAAGTCTCTTTCGCATATTGTTGCTTCCCTTTGCACATTCAGAGCCAAGTACATAAGAGCTGTAAAAACAAAGGGCCAGAGGAAACCTCCTAGCGTTTCCCCCAGTTGCTCTCATGGTAGGATGTTCATCAGAAAGGAGGCTTCATACTTTTTTCTTGACTGTTTGAATTTCCTAGGAGCAACCCTCCAAACAGCTCAGACACCTGCAGTACAATATTGCTATGATTTTTTGGGTACTGACTAGCTATCCCCCAGTACTTTATTCTAACTTTACAGTGGAGCAGAGAATATGAAGTGATGCACTAAAGTGAGGGACTCAAAACCAGAAGAAGTGGGCAGTTAAATAAAAGAGGTTTTGAACTGTATGGTCAAGGCATATCTGAACACACTGGGTCACATTTTCAATTGGTAGAAATAACCTTAAGACCAATAATCTCAGAGCTACACAGATTCTCCCCTGCTAGTGATGTGAAGTTGAAAAGCATCCAGTGCTGGGCTCCCACATTGCTAAGCTTTGGTGCTTTGCATATTTTATAAAACAAATTGAGTAAACAATCATGGGGGTTTGCTAGGATTTTACAAGCTGCCCTGTTAGAGAACCTGAGAAACTCAGTTGGTGTGTAGCCTTGGAGCTGCTCTGCCTCCCCACAGCACGGCCTATGCACACTGGCAGGAGAATCTGGGATAGCCTCCACAGCCTCTCCCCCGCTGTACATACACTGGATCAGGAGACCAAGTGATGCCTTCAGCCTTCCCAGTATTTACCAAGGCAGCTTTTTGAGCACTAAGGAACATCTTCCAGTATAAAAGAACAGTATAAAATCTTCTAAGCATTAAAAACAAATGGGGAAAAAAACAAGAATATTTTTTCAACCATTTTGAGCACTGATTTTCCTGGGAGGTGTATTGACGTATAGACTACATTCTCAAATGCTTGTTCAGGTCTGATGGTCTTTCCATTAACCCTTGTCAATTTGAAATATTCACGTTCTGTGATAAGGATGTTTTTCACTGCCTATAAATTTACTTATGTCCAGCATAGGCCATAGTCTTGGTTGCTCTAATGAGAAACAAAACCAAGTGAATTTGACATCATCTGTAAGAACAGACTCTATTTTACCGTAATAGACTTCCTCCATTCGCTCCAATAAACTTTCTCTCTGATAACATTTCAAGAAGCTGCAATGCTCCTTGCTTTCCTCAACTGTAGGTGTTAAGATTTTGACAGAGGTTACATTTTAGTGATGCTTAATAGAAAGAGAAATTAATGGCACTGGTAAAAACATCAAGATATTTATTGATTATATTAAGAGCTTAATCTGTCTAGTTTTGCTAGATTTACAAGATCAAGAAAGAATGATCCGAAATGCATCTGTATCAAGGTACATTTGGAAATAAACACCTCTGCTGGCAAATAAAACCACAATGCCTTTCAGTATTATTCACAAAGATTGTTTTGGTTGCCTAGTATAGTGGTTTAATACCAACATAACTCCATTTAAAAAAAGATACAGGTGCTGGGCTTACCACTCCACCGAAGAACACATTTCCTACTGAGGATTCCCTGCTGAGGTCATAACATGGTGCCACAGCAGCCCAGCTAAGGGCAGAATCAGGTCCCACTTGAACGTGTTTTGACCACCAGAGCCATGGTCCACCCCCTGCCCACACAACTCCTAGTCACTAACTGACATTTCCAGGGATTTCCACTAGTGCTCAAATCAGGCTAACAGAAATCAAGACACAGTCTTTTCTATAAACTTGTAATTTGTCTACAGCACAAATGAAGCGAGCACATCCCTTATCACCAATCTAGTTCTATCATTTGAGCAATGAATGTGTTGAAGCACTGCTGTAAACGAAGTGGGAAGAATACTGCTGTGCATCAGGGGTAAAATAAGTAAGAAAAGTCTGTAAAAAAAAAAAGATGTTTTCATGCTAAAACAGACCAAATCACAGCATGGAACTTTATTTCAGAATCTGACAGCAAAGCACTAATTTGCTTCTTTGAATGATGCAGATTCAATCAATAAATCCCCAGCCAACAGAGCAAATCCTTCAGGAGAGACCAGAAAATCAGAGTTCATTCTTCTTTCCACAGAACATTTGAAACATTAAACCTTTTTCTGCTGTACCTTATTTCTAAGATATTGAATCCATATCTAAGCCATGTTTTATTTTCATCATATTCCTTAAAAATTCCTTAAAAAATAATTTAGCAAATAAAAAGATAATCCAGTTTCAGTGAACCAGTGAACTATATCTGCACAGCAGAGATTCCACCAGGTACTTCAAGGTATGTATCTTGCTCACTAAGGTCAGTTTGATGCCAGTGCCAGCAAGATATGCCCAGAGCCTGAAAATGAATCACAAGTCAGGTCATTCTCTGTTGATTGTGTGATATTTTAAAGTCTACCTCAGTTCCTGGAATGTCAGGACTCCAAGATAAATACAAGAAGAAAACTTTTTGTAGCTAGGAACCCTTCTGGATGCAAAACTCTCATTCTGGTTAGAATGTTTACTTGCTAGGGGAAAGATTCATGTTGAGGAGCACCAAGGCTTGCGCCCAGATGACCCTTTTTGGTTCAGATGTTAAGAGGAGATTCCACTGTACCATTAAACCTCCTATTCTCCTCATCTGCCCAGAGAAAGAATAAGGGATTGGGTGAGGGAGCAAGGGAGGGAATTACAGCTCCTGCAAAGGAACACTAAGGGAAAATCAGCTGTTGTCATACCTTCGTTCAAACAGAAAGAAATGAATTTATGTAACACACCTGAAAAGTTAGAAATTATGTAGTATGTATCAGTTTTAAAAGAAATATTTTTTTTTTAGATGGCATTACTTTAACCACAAAATAGATAAAATATTAAATATTAATTTTCCAAAGAAAAATATTTTAAAGACTTCCCTCTATTCTATTAGTCACTGGAGTTCCAGGAGGCCTCCTGGTGAGAATTACGCTTCTGGAAATGACTCCCTCCTCCCAGGTCATGCTGTCCTTAGTCCAGTTTGTATAGCTGGTTGTGTTAACACCCTGTGTCCCAAAGACTTCTCTTGCTGGTTGCTGCTGCAGAATTTTGTGTAAATAAGACATTTTTAAGAAATCAATACAAATTGTTCCTGCATAAATTATCAGGTAAGACAGTATTTCATGTGCAGTTAAGATATTTAAGAGGAATTTTTTTATGTAGTTAAGGTACATAAGTAGCAATGAATTAAACAAGTGCTGGGTGGTGCCTGGATTGTAAGAAGTGAGCAGAGCAGAGGTTCAAGGGCTCACCCCATACAGCTGAAAGTGCTGCTGCAAGTGCCCTTACAGTGGAGACTTGTCACCTCCAGATTTTCCTGAGGAGATTTGATCCTCCACTATGGTAAGATCCTCACAATTATTTTTCTTTATCAGTCACTCTCTCTGAGTGTCTATGCAACAGCAGGATGGAAAAACAAATGTCTGTGCAAGAAAAGAATGGAAAAAGGATATAAGACTAATAATAAATTCCCATTCCATTTCACTCTGCTGAAAGAAAGGCAAATTCTGTCTGGAGACACATAATAGAACAACAGACTGCAACAGAAATTAAAGGATCCTTCTGCTTCTCCCAACACAGGAAGACTCAGGTGAGGGCATAAAACTAAATCAGTTCTTCGTGTCCACAACAGGCAGGACCAGAAAAAATGAACACAGGCCACAAAAAGAAAGACTGGGGTTAGAAATAAGGAAAAACTCTCTTTTAAAAAAAGATCCTGGATGGTGGAGTAGTCCATTTGAAATGTTACTAAACAATCTGCAACGAACATGGGCCTCCTGACCATTTGAGTGCCTTTACCTCTGCAACCTGTGAAAACCTCTTTCAATTCTATCCCCAATGAATTCCATGATATGCAAAAGGAAAGAAGGAGTTGAAATATAGTTCTGTTACTAGTAGAGCTTATAAGACGATTAAGTTCACTGCAACTGAAGTATGCTGTTGTAGGAGCTTTTATACCTTGAGACACCATCTAAGTAAGTAGGCATTTGCACTCCTGGACACATTAGCAGATGAATAACCAATCTCATAAATGTGTAATGAATGAATAACTTGTTCCAGTCCCTAGAGGTAACACACAGACTTGATACCATAATTTTCTCCTTTAGAAGTGTCCATTTCAAGGACAAGCCTGTGAATTTCCTGAGATATGAATTGGTACAATCATGATGTGCTTATCTTTACGTGGGTCTCTTTGCAGCAGGAAGCCCCTTTTTGTTTAAATTGAGACAGCTGCCAAATATCATGTCCCTTGTACAACACCCAGACACTCAGCAGCAGTGGTGGCTCCTGCAGCCTGACTGCACTGAGGGGGCTGTAAGAAATTCCTTACATTGAGTCTCACATCAGGAACCCATCTGTCCTCTTGCCCCCAGCTCACGTGAGCAGCCAACAAGGGGAGGTACAGAGTACCAGCAGAGAGCTGTGGGTGAAGGCTGACTCCCACACCTCCTTTCCCAAAGAGGGCAGGAGCAGGGAAAACAAAGCTGCCGAGACGAGAATAATTTATCAGCAGAGAAGATGACAGACAGGTGCACTGTTCCCTGTTCCCAGGAAGGCTACAGCAAAAGTGGAGGTGAGATGGTACCTTTAAACATACCATTTAATCAAGCCAGCCTGCTTGCCCATGACATAGGATTTGCTGTCATTAATGAAGACAGAGGAACACAAGCCTCTGTATGGGACACTCGGCGAAGGTGAAAATCCAGAGGTCTTTGAAGTATACACTGGTGTCTGTGGAGCCATGGACTTACTAAAAGCACTGGCTGCACAACCTGAGCCTTAGCAAACCTCTCACACCACTGTAAGCTCTCTCCTCTTGAAAGTCAGTCCCTCCTGAGGTCTTCCTTACCCATCTGTTTACTGTAAGAAGATGCAGCACCATCTCCGGCAACACATTCCCTTCCACCTGCACCACAGATTTCACTATGTCCAGCATCTCCCTCCTTCAGACTTCTCTAGGCTCATGTGAACCCATGTGAACGCCATTTAAATTCCTTCCCAGAGATAAGCATCAACCTTTCCCACACTGGAGGAGTACAGCAAGTAGCTTACCTTTTAAAATACAGATTCAGCTTCTGAATTCTTCTTGAATAATTATAACCAAAATTATATATTTGACTTGCAGAAAGCCATGTGAGAAAAATCAAGTGAATCTTGTGAGAGTCCAAAAATTCTGAGTGGCTCTCAAGAAGTTACTTTTATTAGCAAGTACACATACAACCTCCCACTCATTGAAATAAAAAGAAATATAAATCCCTAAGTAGTCATAAATAAACTATGTATTAAGGTTCAACACATGTAACTGTCAGGTTTCAGGAAAAATGACAGCATTCAATGCAGAAACAGACAACTACATCTTCGGCAACTACAATCACGAGCTAATTAGTTCTGATATAACTTCAGAAACATTTTAATAGCAGCCATTCTAAATTATGACTTAAATGCTTTTGCTGATGAGAAACATTACACCTAAGATAGCACTATATAAAATAGCACCTATCAGCTACTGTGTTTTCTGTGGTGGTGTCCACCCACTTTATTGAGGAAAATTACCAAAGAACCTCTGAGAGAAGGAAGATGCTGCATGTGGGTATTGGTGTAGAGCCTGATGGCATCAGAGCCCAGTTCTCTCATGGAATATGAGAGACTGAACATTCAGAAGCAGAAATTCTGCTGGGGAAGGAAGGGTTGTTTCCTTGGTTTTGTGAGTTCAGTTTTCTACCTCTTGATCATTTGTATTTTTCTCTACATCAAAGAAAATAAGTTTTCTGATGTTGGATATTTTGAGGGGGAAAAAAAAAAATCTGTTTTATTTTGTCTTTCCTTCACTGACCTATGTCACTCACTATTCCTTGTTTTTCAGAGCTCAGCATCAACATTAGACTCCAGTTCAGCATGGCTACATTCCTATCAATCATTCTTTTCTCCTTAGGAGAAAAATATGTTTCTCGAGTATAACTGCTACCTACGTTGGTTCTTCTTATTACAGGCAGATGACAAAACACAGCAGCTGAGGCTGTATGGTGTTATCTGACTGACCTACATTTCACTAAGTATCAACCTCTACAGGCTTTAAACACACTGTTTCCTGCTTTCAACTCATTTCAGCATTTAAACTAAAGTTTTCCAAAAGTCTCCCTACCAATGAGGAAGATTTAATTTACAGTCTCTGCAATCAGACAGAGGCATGACTTTCTGGGTTTATAAAGTATGCTATATGTTTGAGTCAAATGTCACCTAACAACTGCACCAAATCCCATTTTTAACTCTTACACCTCATCCTAAAAAGACTTACACAAACATGCAATTTTCTTCTGAGTGGATCATGTTGAAACGGTTGAAGGTACTGAGGTTTAGTATTTTATAGCTCTGAGGGAATTAAATGGATCATATGGAATTGAAATACATTTTTTCTGATCACTGTTTTAATGAAACATTATTGTACTATCTTTGAACTGTTGAAGTGTATTCAGAAATACTCAGTGAAATCTCAACCAGAATGAAATTCCATTCATCTTACATTATAGCATCTTCGGGCCAAATAAATAATCATTACAGAACACTTAGTTTAGAGGATAGATAGATAAATAGATATATGTGTAATATATGTATATGTACAAGACAACATAATAATAGCTCTAAGCCATTCAAGTAGATTCTTCTTAGTGCAGTGATTTTCATTAAGAACATGATAGAAAGGCAACAGTGTACTAGCTAAAGGGACACTGGCCAATCAATATTTCTATGTATTGATCTTCCTTAAAATATTCTGCTGTTAAGATATTGTTAAAGCATCTCCTCCCTCTACAAAGAGGACGGTCAAGTGGAGGGAGACAAAACCACTTCGGAGACTGGTGTTGATATTACAATAATTATTCTTAGGAACAGAGGGTTTTAGGTATTTCCATTGTGCTTGCCAGTTTCCAAGTGCCCTGGAAAACATGAAAACAGTGGTAACAGAGAGTACATACCTGGGCTGCAAACCAAGACAAAGCTGTCTTATCTGATTTGAAGCCTAAGAGGTCCGATGGCAGCTTGTCCGCAGGAGCACAGAGTGGGCCGTGGTGAAGGTGGCACTGTAGGTCTGCTGGGTGCCCGCCCTGGATTACCAACCTACAGCCATAACCCACAGCAGAGACGGGTGCTTGCCATTCTCTTGACAGGCAGAACTACACATTTGCATTTAAATTATCTCAGAGCCACTGCAAATGCTAAAAGTTAGAGAAACCAAGGCCAATAGTGTACATCTCTTACACTCTTCTGCAGTGACTCATAATTGCTTCATCACTGTTCTCCACTGCTGTTCATTTTCTCTTTAAATTGCTGTACATTTATGGCTTCTGAAACCAGATTATTTTCTTGATCTCCTCTACAGCACACAATGATCTCCTTTCTTCTGCGTGCAAGTAATAATTATGTAGCTTTCCAATAACCTTAATTAAAAAATAAAAGTCCCAAATCATACTCCATGGTGCTGATCCCTTTATTCTAACCTGTATCTGCTGTTACTTTCAGTGACAACATTTACTACTGTTGTGAAGAGTTGTAGTTCTGTATCTGAAGCATCTTGATCTGTAAAATAGTTCTGTATATCCCTGATAATAAATTTTAAGTTTCTAACTTCTTGAAACTATTTATTATTTCTCAGACTCTGAGAGCCCAAAGCATTATTCCAGAGCACCTTCTGTGGGCATGTATCATGATGAGAAAGCAAAATCAGAAGACACCATTACTGCCCTGACAATTACATTTACCAGGCAAGGCTGAGAAGTGCATTCCCTGGAGACACAGAATTGCATGCTAAAATCACTCAAAGGGATCACCTATCACTCAATCCAAATATGTGCTGAGAACTCATTTTATCAGCATTAACTGATCACAGCAAAAGACTGTTGGTTAAAATGATCCTTATGGTTACAACTCCATATACCAATGTGATTCAGACAGACTCTCATTAGCCCATTAACTCACGTGCTGGAAGAAAAAGCTCGTGGGCTTGGTTCAACTCTCTTTTCAATCACTGCTTGTCGCTGTTACAGGTATTATTTAAATACCTCTCCTTTCGAACATCCAGAATCCGACTTTGGGAATATTTTTGTTAATGAAACCCTCAGGCCCACGTGACATGAAAATAAAAATGACATGAAAATAAATGTGCTCATGGCTCTTTAATAACTTAGAAAGGAAATAAAGTATAAAATATAAACTCTGATCTGCTTCTGTGCCACTCCAGATGTTGCTTTATCCACTCCTCTGTTTTGGGGTGTGAGGCTGATGGAAGTCCAACGCACAGCAATTGTGTTTTCCACTGTGCCCATCCATGGACACATCGGGTGCATGAATAAAGCTATAAAACATCTTGGAGCGCTCTCTTCTCTTAGCTCTTGTCTTTTTGTAGGTACTGTCGGCCAGGGTCCCTCATGCTACACTTGTACATCCTTGCACTACACAGACCAAGCTCCAGCATTCATTAAGCCTTGTTTTTCACCCTGCCTTTGACAAGCTGCATGGCAATATTCATTCAGTCTGCCCTACCATCACAGGCTGATTTGTAACCTGGCTGCTCAGCTGTCAGCTCCACTGCAGGTCGTGTTTTATTTTAATAAAACTGTGGGAGTGAGACAACTTTGTATGAGCATGGCAGAGGTCTGGAGCTTGCCTAACTCAGTCCATTAAGGATTTATATATTAGCTGGTTTTCAATATCTATTTAAATATGAAGTGTTAGTGATCTGACACAAGGCTCAGAGTAAATTTAATTTTGTTGTTTTTTCCTTTTTGGGGTCAGAAGAACTGAGTGATGTTAACGCTCTGCTACCAGAAAGGCTCCTCTATCCATTAGTGACTGAAGAAGAGGGTACAAACCTACCAAACATACCAACACACAGGACTATACCCCAGCCTCCTGAGGATACTCACACTTCATATTAAAACCTAAACACTGTGAAGTATTTAATTCAAATAGGTGAAGTTTAATGAGGAACAGGCAGCTAACTCAGCTAATGTTGATGGACTAATTATTTTTTCCTCAAATTTCCAAACAATTAATATAAAAGACCCAAATGCTTTAAAATAGCTTGCACATCCTCAAAAAACAAGGCATCTGGATTTGTCACTCGTAGAACTACACTAAACTCACACCACTTGCATTTCTCAAAAGGAAAATGTAAGCTCCTGGGTTAAAAAAAGATAAGGCTTGCTTAAATGGGAATTGAGGAATGCAGAATCTTTGCAAAATTTAATTCATAAAGTAAAATAAAGTTAAAGAAGTATAACTAAATATATAGGAGACAACTAGTATTAGATTCCCAGGGCAGCAACATTACTGGTTCTGACAAGGTGAATTTATCCAAGCTTTCAAAAACAGGATGTCAGATTTACTTCAGAACATGCTTGTATTTTTCTGTTCCATCTTTTCAATCTGATGACATTTCAGAGACTGCTGTGCCATTAGCAAATAGGTTGCTACTTTTAAAAAATGGCTTTGTCAAGCTCAGAATTTAACAGAGAAATACAGTTCTGATTCTGACACCTGTGTTTCAATTCACTATCAATCATCAGGTTAATTATTGCTCAGGAGGTAAACATAAACCAAGGTACAAGATAACCTGGAACAACTTTTGCACTCTCTAATACCCTTTTTTGCCTCACTGATGTAATCAACAGAAGAATAAGAAAAAGGCTGAAATTCTTTCCATTCTAGAAAATAACTTTGTTCAATAAAACCTTCTTTTCAGGTCTTGTTTAACTCCATAAATGACATTTTGGTCTGATTGATGTTTTCTGTGGACTTGCATAAAGCTGCAAATCATTGCCTGTCTTCTGCTTGTAACAGGATATATACACAGGGTATATATTTATGGATATTTTATGAATTTTATCTATCTGGAAGAAGAGCTGTTTTTTAAAAGGTAATAAGTAAGATATAGGTCTGAATCTGCAGCCCTGACCTTGTGTTGTATTGTCTTAGACTTAATATAGATAAAAATTCCAAGGAATGACGTACAGTCATTAATTGTCTTCAAGAAAGATTTTTGCCTTTTCAACACCATTTCAGAAATTATACATAGACCAATGACAAGAGTGTTCACTCAAAATTATTTTAGTTTGCTTGAACTTCTATGACAAAAAACCCCAAGAAAATAATGGAAATAAACATGTTTCAAACCTCACTAGGGAGGAGTTGATTTACTGTCAAGAACTGCTTTCTGTGTCCTGCACTGCCCCTTGCTGGAGTACCTTACAAATATGACAGTGTAAACTCTAATAGCAATACTAATTAAAATGTTTTATTAGCATCTAAACTCTGAAATAATTTTAAGATACAATGATTGCACAGTTTATAACATTGCTTAATCAACAGCTCATTGTCACATATGTGGATTTCTTTTCTGTAAAACTATCGACCGTTCCCACCTGCAAAGACTGATTTTGATCCATACAAAGCTGATGAACATTGTTAGCTTTTTGGGTTGTTTTTTCTCAAAAACAGTTACTATAGAAAAAAAGAAAATAGTAAAAATAAACCACACAGAAATACTGCTGCTTTATTGCTAATGAAAAGTGGCGAGGAAACCAAGTCAGGCAGATGCTTTCCTAAAAAATGTAACATGTCTAAGATGTACAGTAAATGTGAACATGACCTATATACAGAAATGAGAATAAGAAAAAAAATAAATAGCAATATCTCCTACCTGTGAAACTCCCTTAGCATTTCCTGTTATCCATCAAAAAAAAGAATCTGAAAATCTGGTGTCTCTTCCCTTTGTGTGTGTTACTCGTCATAGATCCATTCATTCATTCTCACAATTCCAAGCTTGACTAAATAAATACGCTTGAGTACCTGTGCCTGCAACTGCATTTTCCAGCTTTATTATTCTGGTCATTGTTTGATTTCTTTTAAGTTTTCCATCGTGGATAATATTCAACCTTAAAACAATAGCATGTTTTCACAAAACTTTAAAGGTCATTTGTGCAACTGTGTATGTAGAACAACTGGATTACATGTTAGAAGCTCAATGAACACTTTCCTGCATTAAAATAAATCCTTCCACAACACAACTTCTAACAAAATAATTTGTAATATTCCTCATCTACTCATAATTTATTCAGTTGTGCTTGTATTTTTTAATTGGATCCTAACTGCATATATTAGGTTTGAGGAAAGCTCTTCTATGACACCAGATTTATGTAAGCCTGATGCCAGTTACTCTATCCTTGCCTTTCAATGGGAACAATCCTTTGTTGGTGAATGAAGCCAAGGACTGACCTTCCTTGAGCTCTCTTTCTGGAACTACACATTCTTATTCATCAGTAAATAGTAAAGCATTCTACTGTACACTTGGTCTTTGCACTGGACTGAGTGACATCACTCCCCTGAAAGATGGGGCAGTGTAAGGGTCAAAACAACTTAACAACATTTGAAATAGTGCCTTTAATTTTAAAATGCACAGGAAAAAAAAAAAAAGAGCCAAAGGGAGCTAGTTACTTAAAAGCCTTTAAGAACTTGCAGAGAAAGCCTGAGGGAAGAGCCTAGCCCTGGCCATACTGACAGCAGAGTACCTTCTGACTTTCTCAAAGCTTTGATTTCACCCTCAGACTTATAAAACAACTTGGGAATTTGG
>WEIT01030582.1:1544-12725 GCA_013389985.1 Dryoscopus gambensis | reverse complement strand
TCAAGGGAACTGAGTCACGGAGGAATCCTCCTGAACAGCTTAAGGAACACTAGAGCCAAATCAAGGGAATACAGTCAGCTCAGAGGTACGATGTGGCAGAGCCATAGCATAAGATTATGTTCTGGAAGATAAACAGTTAAAGAGAAATAAGCATTTCATTGCAAGATTTGTTTGAAAGGTTTCTGTTTAGCCCTACCTAGAAATAGCAACCAGAAAATCCTGTTAAGGAACAGCAGCAGTAATGCACACAGAGACATCCTTCTGTAGAAGGAAAAATGTGAGGTCAGTACGAACTGGGGCCTAGGGATGAAAATGTGTGACTGGATGACACTGCATATGTTGCTACACAGCAAAGAGACATGCTCATCCAAGTTGCATAAGAAGCAACAACAACATAGGTCTTACATTCTTTCCCCTCCAAGTTACAAAAATAGGCAAATTTAACATCAAGTTGTTGATTCTCAATCATTTGTAGTGGAAATATTACAATTAGTACCCTCAAACTAATGCTTTGAAAACCATGATTGCTAGATAATAGTCAATAAAAAGCCCTCTTATAAATTTTTGTGCCAAGAGGGGCAAGCTCGGTATATGAATGCCAGGATACCATATTACTTGTTAAAACCAAGGTCTCATGAATAGCATGGTCACAGGAAGCCTCATTACAGAGAGTACACTAGCTACTACCTAGCAAAAAGTGTATCTGAAAATATATTGTGAAGAAGCGGAATATTGATATACTGCATACAAATCTAATGGGGAAAACTGTCAAAGATTCCAAACTTCAATAATACCTGTGTTAGCAGAGTTAATTGGAAGTCTTACCTATAACCTTTCCTGAATACATTTCCTCTTCTTGCAATGATCTGTTATTTCCTTGCTTGTTAATGGAACAACAGGTAGAAATTTCCCAAGTGACAGCCTGCACTGCAGGCTGGCTGATAAACACAGAGGAGCACATTATAGCCACCCTCTGTTAAAGCTGTCGTTCTGGGGATACAATTTGCAATCTTCCTAACCAACTTGAAATAACCTCAAATATTTTGTTTTCCTATTAGAAAGGCAGAAAAACAGCACATCAATTTGTTGATTTTTTTTTCTTTGAAGGAATTCTTGGATACTACAAAGACCTGTTTTGATTTTTCTAAAACTTCAACAATATAAAAAATGAACACTTGGAGATCCTGTGCCGTAAGAGCTGTAACTGAAGGGAATACAATTATATGGTAGAGGGAAAATACACTGGTAGAGAGTAAAAATTATTTCATTGGGAGATTTTCTCTCTAAGGTTTCCATTCATCCCTACACAGGAATAAAAAGTACAAAAGATTGTAAAGGAAGAGCATACAGTAATATATATAAAGGCTAGACAACTGCAGTCCTTTTCTTTTTTTAATTAAATTCAGCAGAGTATATATATGTGCATATATTAGCTTTCAATATATTAGTGTTTGTTTTCCCTACTTTTTGGCATAGAAGTTCATTTTAAAAATAAGAAACATGTCAGGATGTTTTTCTTTAATTTAAAAGAAGATCTTATGTCCTTCTTGGAACTCTTACTCTATTTGGGTCTTTAAGTCACAGTATGAGGATTTTTAGCTCCTTATTACACTATTCAACAGAGGTATAATGGGATCTCTGCTCCACAAGAGGAGAGGAAACATGACACAAGAATATTCTACAAGCTCAGAGCAGCATTATAATCCTAGTGGAGCAGACAGATCAAGTTTCTTTGTTGGAAGTCAGTTCTGGTCCCAGTTGTCTTATGTTTGAGGTGAAACTTGTAAAACAAATTAAAACTGAAGTATTCCCATCTAAACTATAAATCTTGCGATTTCTCATTAGACCTGAAACTACCAGCGTATAGATCTCCAGTGGCCAGGAATGATGGAAAACCTACATCACCTGTTGTCCATACTCATTTGCTATTTAAACTTTTCCTATGTTTCTCTTCCTAGCCCTAACCCTGGCCCTTTCACTTTCTTAGGTTACAATATTAATATTCCTTCAATGAAGCCCGTCTATGTGAATTAAATTGTACTTGAGTTCTGAAGGATTCAGATGCTCTATTATTTTATCCTATTTTTTTTCTCCAGATTACTTATTTTTCCTGAGAAAAAAAGGCTTCAGCAAGAAGGTGTTGCCACTAGCTCCCAGCTCCATGAAGAAAAAATGTCAGAGCAGCACTTGGAGCGTCCAATTTAGATAAGGGTAAGTTCTGTTTGGAAAATTTTAGAGAATGCTAGGATAAGAAGGTTATCTGCTGACCAGCTGAATGACAGTCAAGAAAATGTAAGCATCCTCACAAAGGATGGTTGTATCAGAGAGAGTACATTAACAAAATGAATAAGAACTTCCTACTCAGAATCATTTACAAAGTTATTGTACCAGATAAGAAACAGCTAGAGTTCAGGAGTCTATCTCTTATAAAACATGATTAGATTCCTTAATCTTAGGAGTGATGAATATTTACTCTTGAGCTCTTGAATGTATCTGAAGATTTACATACATTTATTCCAGTAGTTTAAGATTTGACAAAATACTGATACAGCCTGTAAGCCTTCCCTCATGGAGGCACAGATGAGCTGGCAAAGCAGCCTTCTACCAGTAGAGCTGACCGTCAATACTTCAAGTCACATAAAAGAAATCACGGAATAATTTCTTTTTCTGATACAATCACTGCTGCACACCAGGGCTCCTGCTTCTGGGGAAATTATCAACCAGAGGCCTCCTCCTCTATTCCTTGTGTTCTTGCTGGGTGACCCTAGCAAAACCCTGACACAGATATGAGGTCTCAGCACAAGGGGAAATGTCTGAAACAGCTCCATGAGCAAAGACACCAGGACAATGTGGTCTCTGGGCCTGAGGTACTGGACTGACTCACTAAGGAAGTGTGAGTTCCCATGGGATCTTCTCCCACGGTGCAAGCACTGGAGGGACTGCACTCACCAAGGGGTATCTCTGCTGCTTGGTAAGTTATCAGGCATCTACCAAGTCTCCCATTTACAAAACAAGGATAAAAGAAAAAGGTAACTGTAAATGACCAAAAGGATGGAAAAGTAACTGGCTATACCAAAACCAGAGAGGAAAGAAACTGAACTCAGTGACACCACTACTGCCCTCCCCAAGGAGAGATGTAGTATTACTTTCAAATTCCTACTGCTAAGACTATCCTTTCTTACTTGTTTGATTATTATGGTTGTTGGAATGTATATATATCATTAAAAACCCCAAACCCAGTATATGATACGTAATTTACAGAGAAAAGAAGGTTGAAGAAATTCCTTAACTGAAAGTTACATTCTTAGCTCTTCTTCCAAACTGGGCCACTTTGCCAGATAATATGATTTATTCCTAGCTCCTCTTTGAGAAGGAAATATGTGTCCAACTTTGCTCCAGTGATAGTGCACATCTTCTAGACCTCTATGGCCAAAAATTATCAGTAGCTTGGTAGTTTTATGCAGTAAGGTCTATGCAATAAGAAAAGTGCGAGCTTGCTTTGCAAACCAGAGGCTTACTTGGAGCCTCCGTCATCTCTGTTACCGCTTCTGAAGAGCTCAATTCCTTGCAAGCAGAGGAGATTCTCCTTTCTTCTCTAAATACTATTTCCTTTTCTTCTGTATTTTATAGCATTGGAGTTTTCTGCCTCCCAATTACTGATTTTGTTGTAACATTTCACAGACTGTGAATACACATCTGTGAGCATAAGAAGTGCTAATGCTGCAGTATCTACATTTTAGCAAATGTTACCTTCAATAAGCATGCTTCATTGGAGACAGCAAGAGTGTGTTTGTGTGAAAATAATCTTGTGGAAAAAAGAAATTGAGCCATCTTGATAAGATAATTTCCACCTAATATTTTAGATCTGCATTTAAGATGTCTACAGCCAAGCTAATACCCTGTACTTTCTTCAGAGTCAGTGAAGAGAAATAAAAATTTGGACGATATGACTTATGTGACCATTTTTAAACACATAATTTAGGATAGACTCATGTACATCCTACAAGTGCTTAATACTTTCTATGAACCTAAAAGGTTCTCACTGAGAGGCTAGGCTACGTCAACATTTACACTGTAAACATTTGTTTTGGCATTATGAATCCCACCTTCTCTGAAGCAGAACAAAAAAAAAGGGAAAAAAGAAAACAAATAAGCAACTCATGAAGCAAATCTGATTGTCAGAACTGTGTCTTGAAGAGCTGGAGAGTTGTTAAATTCCTTGCAGTTTTCTAGCTGTACTGCACAACTTCATAATTTGAATCTTCCTTCCATCTACAACTGGATGCTGTTGATTTAATTTCACACAGATACTAAGTCATTAACAAATCAATTTAATCAACTAAGCACAATCAATGCAACTCCACCTACAAATTTGATTTGTTGATTGTACTAGTCTCTTGTAATCAGTTTTGTAAAGGAAAAAAGTTTACAGGTTAATTGATTTTTATCCTGCTGGCTTGTTAAACTCCCACAAAATGCTAAAAAGAACATTGAGACCTTCTGCCCCTAAAAAGAAACACAACTTGTAGCTCTGCAAGAATAGATATAAAGCAACTGAACCTTTTGCCATTTTGCTGTGCCTCTGACTTAGAACAGTCACCCCCAGAATATCAATAAGCTAAAGCACTCTGAAATGATAATGAGATTCTCCCACCAACCAGAGGGAACTCTTAGAGGACAGGTGAAATGTGATACAGAAGTATTTGTCTCACAAAGAGAAGAGAAACACCTGCCCGAAAGACCCAGCACAGAAATCCATCATGTGTTTCAACTGGCAAATACATTTGAAAATTCAGAAGTTATAGCAGAACTCTTTCTTCTTCCAGACCAGCAAATGATACTGGAAAATGATTTATCCTAGAGTTTCATGCTTTCAATTTACTACTTACTATTCCAACTTATAGTAGTTGTTTTCCTTCCTGGAAAACAATTCAAGAGAGGGGGAAGATCTTAAAGGGACAACAGACAACAGCGTAAGGAGATCTTTTGTCCATGATTGCCAGATTAAGGTAATCTAGTTTTATGGATCCTGAAGTACAGAAATAAGAAAAGTCCCCAAAACCAGCAAACGACCAAACTTGATTCCTTAAAAAATGGGGAGAAAATTGAGCCTTCCAGAGGAGCAAGAACTGCTACCAAAGGATACTGAGAATAAGGGAGATGAGATCTTCCATTTCCAGGATTGTTCCACCTATGTTTATGGTCCCTCAGCATCAGGATATTCAAGGTGACAGATGTAAAAATGCACTTGTGGGCAGTGGCTATAGTACCAGTTTATTGATACACAGTGTATCCATTCTGCGTTTTAGTGTACAGTTATCAGTGGCGGTTTGTCAGCTGTGCATGAAGAACTTCAAAATGTATTGAGGTTGTCATATGATCCAAACTGGGTGTTTAGCTGCAATTTGAACAGTATTTTCTCTGCAATGGGGATAGAAATCTGTGAAATTGGTTACTTCATGTAGTGGATTAACCCTGGCTGAATGCCAGACACCCACTAAAAGCTGCTCAATCGCTCCCCTCTACAAGTGGACAGCGGAGAAGAAATATAATGAAGGTTTCATGAGTTGAATAAGGAGAGGGAAAGATCACTCACCAAATAGTGTCATGGGCAGAACAGGCTTGAATTTGGGATAGTAACTGAACTTATTATTAACAGAATCAAAGTAGGATAATAAGAAGTAAAATCTTAAAGACACCTTCCGCCACTCCTCCCTCCCAGCTCTACCTCCTCCCCTGCAGTGGTGCCAAAAGACAGGGAATGGTAGTTATGGCCAGTTCATCACACACTGTTTCTCCTGCTGCTCGGGGACAGGAGTCCTTCCCCCGTTCCAGTGTGGGGTCCTTCCCATGGGAGACAGTTCTCCATGAACTTCTCCAGAGTGAGTCCATCCCACAGGCAACAGCTCACAAACTGCTCCAACTCTGGTCACTTTTTCATGGGATGCAGTCCTTCAGGTACAGCCTGCTCCAGGGTGGGACCCCCACAGGGTCACAAGACCTACCAGGGAACCTGCTGCAGCACGGGCTCCTCTGTTCATGGGCCTGCAGGTCCCTGCCAGGAGCCTGCTCCAGCAGGGGCTTCCCACAGGGTCACAGCCTCCTCTCAGGCATCCACCCGCTCTGGCTGACCAAGGCTCAGCTCTGAATATCTATGATATATGATCAGCATGTAAGGTATTTATACACACAATTGATGGTTGTAGCTATTAAAGCAGTTTGATCAGTGGAGCAGAATATATCAGTGTGAAATTGCTGAAATGACCAGCACTGGACATTAATGGGGTGGGGAACACATTGTGTTGGCATTAGGGAGTTTTATATCAATATAATGTTAGAGTTCTCCAAGGAAAAAATATTTTTATTCAAAAAGAAAATAAATTCCTCCCCCCACAAAAATTCCTTGTGCTCAACTTAAGTAGTGACAGTAGGAAAAACGACCAGATCTTAGTGATTAGCTTTGTCTGTATTTTCTTTCTCCTAGATTTTCTACACTCACACAGGCCTGTCCCAGGCCTCTTAAGGGATATAAAATACAACTGTGGTTACTTAATTTCTGAAGGCAATACAAGAGAAAAGAGAGAACAAGGAAATGAAAGGCTAAATCACTAGCTGGATTAAAGCAAACTGTGGTCCCCGTGTTTTCCCAAGCATAGACACAGATCATCAGTATTTCAGAAAGAAGGAAATTACTTCTGACCTTGCACACGAGATAGTCTGGCTATCTGGTCATTACAAAAAGAAGCTTATGATCCTCTCTGATCTGAACTGATGTGGAAACTGACCTGCCTTGAATTAAGCTGAACATAAAAATTCAACAAGGGAGATTCCCTTCTGTCCTTTTTACAGTTTATTTTAAAACTAATTTATAAAGCAGTGCCCCTAATCTGCTTGTAAACTAGTTTTAAACTCTCAGAGTTGTGCAGCTATCAAGGAAGATTGTACATTTTAAACAACTGCCTAACTGAGTATTTACTCTAGAGATACAGCTGCATCCAAAAAAGGTTTTTCATCTTCATGGGCAAATATTTTCAATTTTTATAATTTCATAAATGATTTTTAAAGAGAATTTAAATCTTCAACTACTACTCCTCAGCAGCCACTGAGAGAAAGAAATGGAAAGTAACACTCTGTCCTTCAGTGCCTCAGCAGTGCCCTTGTTTTTTATTTTTACAGCAGTAGCTAATATCTCACTTGCTGGTTCCTCCTTTATGTCATACACCTGTCTGTCTTTTGTCACTTCTGTGACAGACATTCTGTTATTTAAACATATCTTTCCCTTGCATCTAATATAATCACAAGCCTATCTGCAAAGGTGAAGCTGTGTCTTCTCACTCGTACTTTAGCAAAACTCCTGTGAATTTCAGTGAGAGGATGGAATCCTGTTTGTTAAATTTCCAGGTGTAAATGCTCTCAACAAAAAGGAGAAACATGCAAATTTCAGTGGGAACATCTTTACCAAGCTCTGCCTTTGGCCGCAGACAAAGAAGAGGGCTGGGGGTGCATGGAGACATGACTTTTTTTCACTGCAGAGTTAGCTTCAGTTAATATTTGTGCTGTTGATAACTCAGGTACCATTCATGACAAAAAAATACCCACCAACAAACGAGTAACTCTCCTTCAAGAATAGTTATGCTTTCAGCAGGAGATATCTTACCCAATAGTGGAAACCAGCTCAGGAAACTGATTTCCTGAGCTGATCAGCTCAGCTACTCTGCATTGCTATGGTGTTAATTTACAGGGTGGCTTTCCTCATTCAAGCCGCACTAACTTGAGGGGCATTAGCTCGAGTGCACACAATTTAAACTAATTTTTTACTAAGGACAAGTTCTATCAAGTAGCTTTTAGCATAACCTTATAACCTTTCTGCCAGTAGTTCCTTATCAGGAATTCATTTTAAAAGAATAGCTTTGTTCGTACTCCTAATGGAGAGTTGCACTGGGAAAAGCAACCAACCATTTGCCAGGTATTTTAGCATGCCGAACTTGCTGCTCCCTCCTAGATCAGAACAGAGTCACAACAGAGTAATTTTTATTTCACTTGTTGTTGTATGTGCTTTGACCTCCAGGTTTAGTAATTTTTACCAGGAGGACCTATTATGATGAGTGCTTTTCACTAGCCAGTGTAAATCCTTGGCAGCCAGTCCCCTCAGCCTGACTGAAGCAATCAATCTGCCAGAAAATCACAACAATATCATGTGCTATGAATATTTTATAGTTTACTTACTCTAATTGCCCAAGCACTAAAGTCATGTTGGTCACACCTGTTAGGATATTTTGTCCCCTATGAGGCTGAAAATCAGGTCAAACCCCAGAGTATTCTCATAATTTTGTTAAAGAAATATTACTAGGACTAAGAAACAGATGAATTGATGAGCTTCTCCAGACCATAGAGCTATCAAAGCACTTTCATGACACCTGACCTCTTTTCACCCTTCCCACACATCTGTCAGGTGCTTTGCAGACATACTCTGGGTCTGGAGCCACTCAGTGACCATTCCACTGGTTTGTGCAGTGGGTTCTGTGGTACATGCTGAAGAGGAAGGCTGATAATTGACCTCTGCTTCAGCGTCAGATGCTTCTAGGTTCAAAGTCAAGCTCCTCTCAGGAGAAATGCTAATCATAATAAAAATTTACTTTAGCATCTTCTTTTAGGATTTTTGCACCACAGGACCTGATTTGAATACCAGCCTCTGGAACGTCAGACAACTCCAATACACTTACTGAAAATGTAAATGTGAAGGTTGTCCTGCCCTGGATTTTCCTGCATTCAGGTTATTTGAAGAAATACCTGCTCTGTATCACAGTTTCAGATTCAATATGTTCTATGCAGCTGGCAAAGTTATGTTCCTCCCTCTTTCTGGTGAGGCTGAGATAGATGCCAAATGTATGTGGAGCACGGAAGTATCATAAAGATTAGCAAGAAAGCTTTAAAGAATTCTACTACAGTAGGGATTGCCCCTGAATGCAAGCAGAAGCACAGTGTATTAAGCACATTAGGGACGAGAGTGATGCTCCAGGAAGAGACAAAAAACTGTCTTGTCTACCATAACAGGGAAATTAACTTGATTCTGGTCCTCTTTTCCTAAGACATCCTATACAGAACTGGAAAAATGTAAGTGGCTTTGCTTCAGCATTGTGTCTGGGCTTGCTGTTTAAAGACAAGAACTCCTTCACAGGTACACTCGAGTTATACCACAGCTCCAGCAAGAAGCACATGATGTCTGCAGCATGTACTGCTGTGGTAATGCAGTAGGTGCTTAGAGATTCAAACAAACCCATCTTTCCGTGCAGGCCACTCTGGTATTCCACACGCCGTGATAAGAGCTGCTGGGTGGAGGCCAGCTTTGGATGTATAGCAGTGCTCTAAGCACTAAAAGCAGTTGGAAGTCCTGTTATGAACCTTTGGAATTTGGCATTGTGGTAAAATAAGATTATGGCCCGCAGACTCAGAACAGACATGATATTCCTGCCAGAAACAGGAAACAATGACTGCAGAAGCATTCGTGTTCAAGAACAGTCAGTTCTCAGCTGTCATGCATATTGAAAATTGGCAGGAATCCCTAAAAAAGAACATTTGCTAATCACTTCTGTCCAGGTCTAACCATATTTAGCACAGAAAGCAGTTTACCAGATTCATCAGCATATTACATCATATACTATCTGTCTCTCTGCACCTCAGTTTCTGTTGGCATTCATCATTAGAAATTAGAAAAAGCAGAACAAAATAAAGAAGCCATCACAATTCAATAAATCCCATGAAACTATCACTAGAGAAGGACCCTAAAGCAGGAATGCCATGTATTATGTCTATTACACATGGTGGTTTATGCTTTTCATGGATTTCCTGTAAAGATTTTGACTTGACAGATTTGTGATGAGAATAAAGCTACATAAAAGGTTTCTCATATTTTGCTGATTTTTCTGCTGGTGAATGACTTTTGATATGCAATGCAGTAATGCACCAAGGCTATTTCTTAGATATGTTAGTTACAGCCAGCTGCTTTTCTAGAATAAAGGTGTCATCAGAAAATTCTCTGCCTGATTCCCCTATGACAAAGATTCTTGTCCACACACATAAAATGAAAATATGATCCTTCTCCGAAATAGATTCATTACCATTCTTTAGCAGCTGTTGACATGATTTGAAAAGTTTAGTGCAAACCTGAACTGGCACTCATGTATACCCAGAATGATCTGTAGAGACTAAGGTTATGTGTCTATCACATGTACTCAACTGTACTGAAATAGATTTAAGATTGTTTAAGCACACTTGCCTTAAAGTGATGTGAAAGCCCTTGGCCACCTCTAAAATGTAGGTCATATGCTTTTTCTAGGAAAATCTTTCATATATTTTTCTTTTCAGGAGGAAAAATGCCTTTGTATCACTGGACAAAGCATTGTAAGCTTGTTTTTCCTTTCAGCAACAGGAAGCACAGTGATAGTTTTTGTCTCAGTGGAGGAAGCTGCAGGCACCATAAGCCTCAGAGGACTGCATGCATAATACTCTGCTGAGATAAGACCAAGCAGGAATGGTTATCAGTCAAAATCTGTGAGAAAAGCTGCTACTGNNNTTTAATTTGCTACTGATAAGAACTGTTCATGTAATGTCATCGCCCTAGAACTTCCAGGTCAATCTCTTGGCCTGGAAATACTGGACCTGGATAAGCTGCCCCTTCTCCAGATGTACATGAGAAATGAACACCATTTCAGGGCCTTGATTATCCAAACAAACTAGTAGCCTATCTCTGCAGAGACTAAGTCACACCACCCAGCATAAACCTGCATGAAGTCACTCTTCTGCTACTTTCCCAGTTTTCATTAGTAGTAATACCTGAAAAATGCCAGGCAGTTGTCATTTCCAGTTAAATCTTTTCAGCAGCAGTAAAACAAACATTTTATAGCACAGCACATGTTACTGAAAGTCTCTGTCCTGAAAAACATGTCAAAACGTTCTGCTATGTGCACTGTCAGCTGAAGAGTCACAGGGGTGTCACCATCATGGATACAGCCTATGTTCTTGTAAATCAAGTCAGAACTTCTTCAGCTTAAGTAGCTTGCCTTACAGCTAGCAAATTAAACAAATATGTTGAAGATGCTACTCTAGTGACAGTGTCTGTACTTACTGGATGAGCTACAAATATGAGAGAGCACTGGTGTAATATTTTCAAGTGTGGCCAAT
>WEIT01030577.1:14056-35164 GCA_013389985.1 Dryoscopus gambensis | reverse complement strand
GCAGCACATTTGTAGTTAAAAGTCCCTCACCAGTTCTATCGAACTTAATAATGTTGTTCTTTTCAAACAGTTGCTGTCTAAACTGCAAGAAACCATCAACCTAGATACATATTTTATTTTAAAGTATTCTTTAGAATAAACCAATGCCTTTGATCAGAGCTGTGCTGGAATCTGCATAGCAAAACTGGCTGAAAACCGGATCCAGTAGCAACAGTTGCTTAATATCAAAACAGAAAAAGTGCATTAAACTTGGATATGGAATTGCACACTTATTAGTCATATAGACAGTATGTGGACAATTAAACTGCACCCCAAAAACTTCATGAAAGCTTACAATGTTTTGAATACAATGTTGTCTTAAGTACTCTTGGCTGTAGTCATTCTGAACAATACAAGGATGAAAGATGTTTCACTGCCTAGGAGATAACAAATTAAATTACTATATCACAGGTGCAAAATCATCACAATAAGTGGCTCTTTACACACGGTAAATTTAGGTCATGATAATTCTTGCAATGAAATGTTATGGATACTAAAAGGTTACACAGGGTTCAAAAAGCAGTTTTTTTCTTTCATGAATGCTTCTTACCAATCCTGTTACATGCACTGACCCCACTTAGAGCCCAGGACATGCATGCACTGTGCATTTTGAGGGGCTGGGAGGATGCTCTAGTCAGGTTTCACTGTCCTACCCCAAAACCTCTCTTCCTTACTTAGCCTTTGTTTATGCAGAACAGGATGTTATCCCAGATGTACCTGCCTTACTCCAGTACAGACTACACTTTTCAGATCAAGTATTTACAAAAAATATTTCTACCCTAGAAAAAGGAATTTTAAATGCTTTATCAAAGCATTTGGTTTTATCAGTATTTCCTAAGATGGCAGTATTGTATTGTAGTCTTTAACCAAACTAGCAAACATTTCATCAAGACTTCATCATTCAAAGCTTCATTCTAGACACCTGCAAGTCAGTTGCTGAGATATCTATGGCAGCTGCAAAATATTTCCTTGTCTGCAGAAGAAACAGCATTTTATGGTAAAGGACTACAACTGTCAAAAGGCAGTAACCAGCGTGTCAGAATGAACATGTGGGTAATAAGTCATTTGAAACAGATTATGCAGCAACAAGGAAATTGGCTGCATCATCCCTGTAAATATAATTCACTCCTAAGAACCAAGATTATTATTATGCAGTCAAAAGATGGGTGTAACCAATTTCAAATGTCTGAAGAGACACTGCCAAGATTAGTTTTGCGACAGTCATGTTATTGCAAATAAAAATCCTTAACAATCTCAAATTTGAGCATTTTGAAGTCTACATTTTTGTATTTACCTGTAACTGAAAACAGCTCCAACTAAACTATTCGTGAACTCTGAGACACAAATCCTACAGAGAAACAAAAAGCTACATTTAAAATTTAAATTAAACGTAGTATGTCTGAAATTCCAACTTTTAGCAGGCTTCCACATTAAGACTGAAAATAGTGTAATTTTAATGGTATATAATTATCCTATTACTGTACAACAAATTCTACTTATGAATATTTTAAAACAACATTAAAAAAAGCCCAGCACCAAGCTGAGACACAGTACTGACAAAGCCAGAAGCCCTTTGTTGCCTATTATTTACCCTTTTAAGTTCCTATTTCCAGCTGCTAAAGTATTTGCTAAAGTTAAGTTTACCTTCTCATACAATTGCCTAGTAAATTTGGGGAAATTTCTGAAGAAATGACTTGAATATTTCTAAATCAAGGTTAGAGCAAAACATTCTATGCCGCTACCTTTAAGAAAATATTCGCTATACCTCATATATGCAAACTGGTATTGAAACGTGGCAGGAGGCCCAAGTATCAGTTCGTACCTTGCATTATTGCTCTTGTGCAAATCCACCCAAATGCAGACAAGCAAGAGGCTTTTGAAAACCTTCCTCGTGTATATTCATTCAACAAGGACACAGATAAATTCTCTTAACACATCTGTCTACACAGAGGTAGGTAAATAAGTTTGTGAAGCATGCTGTTTTAGTATTGTAGTGCCAATTAGAACCAAAAATAAGGCATCTTTTCCCCAGTATTTTCAACTCATCCAATGTTGAAACGAACATGAGGGGTAGAAAACACAGGAGAGAACATCACCACACCAGGACAAGACACTTAAACTGGAGCTGGACAGACTTTGGAATTAGGACTCAGGAAAGTAAGTCAGTCAGAAGTAAGCCATGACAAGGGAAAAATGAGAAATGAGAGCAGCAGTGGAGCCAGTAATGACTTGAGAAGACCTGAAGTTGAAGCTGGTAACCAAATCACAAAGAAATGCTGTCAGCAAACAACACCTACTGGAAAAGTGCCTACCATGACTCCTTTATTGAGTATTCAATGTAATAAAAAATACCAGTGTCAGTACTTCTAATTTTGACTGAATTGGAGAAATCTATGCCAAAGAAAGAAAAGACCAAACTGAAGGGAACTTCAACCCTGAGAAGATTATTGTATCCATATAATTGATATTAAAAAGTAATCTATAAAGATTATTGATTTAAACCTAGGAAGTTGTAAGTGGTAAACAACACAGTAATATTGTCTACTCTGTAAAACCTTCTGAAGTGGGGTAGTGTAACAAAGTGTTCCGTGGGTGATCATAATTAACCTACTTACATACATGCATTAGAAAACAACCTTTAACTACATCACCACATATTTTAATCAGGACTCTACCGTACTTAGGTTAAAACAAAGAGCTTAACAGTCAGTTAATCAGTATTTTTTTTCCTCTCCTCATCAAGTGATTAGCCTGTGCCTTATTTACTGCACATCACTAAAAACCCTTCCTGAATTATTAACTTCCTCCTGACTTCATCTGCCATGCTCAACACCACTGCATGAGAAATTCATTAACACTTACGGTAAAATCTTCACAAGTAGCTGTAGAGAGGGTTTCATGTAAATGGGGACCTGGAGAGATCTTTTTTTAACACTGAAATATCTTAGTCTTGAATATTTAAGTTTCAAACCCATCAGCATTTCATTCTAAAGTACCTAGTTTCACACAACATACTGGTGTTCAAATGGTCTCATTTATTTCTGTTACATCTCTGAACATCTAATTCTTTTGCAAAGTAAGCTTAAAGCCACACATAGAGTGTCTAGAAAATTAAGATCACTTTTCCAAAGTAAAGGGTAGATGGCTCTTCTGCCATCATAGGGACTATAAAAAAACAAGAAAGTAAGTCATAGTCTAGGATAGCTTCTAAATGTTTACTCACGAAACTCATGAAACGATCCTTGGTGCTTTCATAATCCTCTGCTGCTTTCACTGCTCACATTGCTGTCATCCCAGCAGGGGAGACAGAGGGCTGCACAGACAACAGCCTCCTGACTGAAACTATTCTCACCAGTTCCAAGGGCTAGTATACCAAGGCATTTTGTTAACAAAGAGGGAATCTCATGCAGGAAAAAACTCAACAAAAACAGCAAACCCAAACAAAAACAGAAAAGAAAGTTGCAAGGCTGAAGAACCTTCCGTTGACAGCTGGAATTCAATCCACAGAAGCCATATTTTATGCCACAGTAGTGTGCAATATTGTCCTTCAAAATCTTTAAATAAATAAATATCCGTCCAAATTTAAACAGCTCAGGCTAATGATCAATAAAAATATTTTTGACATATTTATGGACCTTTTGTACACTCCAGTGCGCTTCACAAGGGGAAGTAAGAAAACTACAGTGTGGGCCATAAAGGTTAATCAAAATATTCCTTTAAAAGGCTGTTAAAATCAAACGCAAAAGATGCATAAATAAGGTAATTTATGCTTAAACCCATTGAAATTCTTCATCAAAATGAGAAGATGAACACACATGCTTAGAAAAATGACCAAACAATCCAAGATATTCAGCAACTGAACAACAAACTAGTATTTTTATTTTCAAATATTTCACTGGCTGGAAAATTCACCTGAACACATCCCTCTAGAAACATTCAGATGCTATATACAGCCGTGAACATGAAACTGTTGCCATTCTGACTGACATAAAGAAATATTGATATTAGTTATAAAGTTCATTAAAATTTTACGTAATTACTGGACAAGAGTGGAACTGGATGGCAAGCATGCAAATAGGTAATGTGGAAGAAACAGGTAAGTCGAGCGAAAGAAAAGGGACTTATCCAGTCAATTTAACTTCCTTGCTCAAATGGGGAACAGGAGTGTGATTAGGATAACTGCCCTTATCACTAAACCAAAGCATCTCACAAAAATGTCAGTCTTCCTTGGTCTGTTGGCTTCTCATCTAAACTTACTAAGATTTAACTGACAGGGCAACGGAATGATACCCTTGACTATTCTGCTTCTGAAGTATTTGACCTGTTTCACCTCAGCTCAAATATCCAAATATGCCCACAAATTCTTGAAAAACGGATTAAAAAAATCAGACTGAAGCTTTACACTATGTCTAAAAGATGTCATTTCCAGCATGGAATGAAAGATGTAGCTGTGACAGAATTTTACAGTACAAAAGAAATACGAGAGCAAAGAAACCTTCTCAATCACTACTCTGCAATACCATTCCCTTTTACCTTCTCTGCCCTCCATGTTTTTAATCTTGTTGTCGATGTTCTTCTACAGAGAGATGGAGAAGGAAAGAAGGCAAAATAAAAATATGTAAATCTCCTTGAATCTTATGCCTGAAAAATCCCCGGAACTTTTGTTTACAGACAGAGAACATCTGCTAGATCCACTATTATAAAAAAGATTTTTCTAAAAGCTATTTTAAGCTTAAGAAAAAAAAATAATTAGATATAATTAGCAGATGAGAAAGAAAAAAAAAGGCAAGAAACTGCCTTTATAAAGCATCAGGCCATCAAGCTCAGTCATGCCCTTTACTTCTTTAATCAGTACAATCCTACAGAGGTAGATACACACATTACCTATACTGCCTACCATGAAGGACTAAAACAACAAGAGTTACAGAGTTGCACCGAATGCATAAAAGCAACAGCAGTGTATTTCTCAGGTTGTCTGTGACTAGGAGAGAAAGAAAAAGGGGGCGGGGGAGAAGGGGGAGGTGGGGAGGAGACAGACAGCCACACCTTCAGCTTTACTGTGGCGCAACGGGAGGGTACAGGCTGGCCCTCGCACAGGTTAGCACTGCGGACTTCTCAGCCTTATTTGAGGGAAGAAGCATTTCTTCCTCATATTTTAATTTTTTAAAAAAGGCCTTCTAGCTGTGAATATTACTAAGTATAAAAAGAGGTTTTCCTCCTGCATTCAACGCGTTTGAGATCTCTGTCTTCTTGCCCTCCAGACCACCCCATGCATCTGACGGAATAAGGTCAAGAAAGCAGCTCAGGAGGCTGTTGCTCTCTGTCGAGCAGCAAGTCTGTCCTGTAACATTGCTGCAGCTTTGGGACTGCACAAGCATCCCCCCTCTCTGGTCTAGGTCATTATTAGATCCATGTCTATTTTACTGCTGTGACACATAGGAATAGTTGTCAGAATAACAACTGAAATAGACTTCTTTTTCTGCCAGCAGTGCAGCTGCACTCAAGGTTGTTTTGGGGTTTTGATTTTGAGGGACAGTGACTTAAATACCTTATCTTTTTCTGGGTTTGATATAATAATGACTAAAAAAAAAAGAATACTGAGATCTTGTCCTTTGCTATTATACCAATATCAACATACAAATGCTGCAAAGGAATGTATGAAACATAAGGCTTACCTGATGGCTATCAGTCATTTGAGTGTCACAGTACACAAAAAGATCCGGTCCAGTGACAATTATCTGCTGCTATTATTTCATGTGGGTACCAGTGATACAGCCAGGATTACACATCCCTAGGAGCAGTGATTAAGCGCTCTGGAACACAGGAAGTTTTTATATCAATCTTCCCAGTTAAAGGGAAGGGTTTGAAAGGGCTAGTTGAATCTGGAGAATCAATAAATGGTTACAGGACTGGTGCCACACACAGAGGTTTGGCTACTTAGACCATGGGACACACTTTGAAAAACCTGGTCTGCTGGGGGACTGCTGGGGTTCATCTATCAGAGCAGGCTAAGAGTATCTTTGGACATAGGTTTGCGAAGCTGATGAAGAGGCTTTTGAACTACAGCTGCCAGGAAGGCATCAGAGAGACGTAGTAGGATGGCTTCTGTGACTGGAGCGTTGGAACGGAAAGATACAGGGTCTTTAGGAATGACAGGCAAGGCAGAAAGGAGGGATTATCACCCTCCATGTCAGCAACCAGCATGGAGCCCCACCTGGGGATAGATGATGAGCTGACTGAGAGCTTATGGATCAGGTTTAAAAAGAGGGCAGGGACAGACGTCATTATAGTGGGTGTCTGATTTACCCAACCTGTAAGATTGAGCAGATGAGGCCCTCAATGGACAGACAGGAGTGTCCTCACATTTACAAGTCCTGGTCCTCATGGGGGACTTCAACCACCCCAGTATCTGCTGGAGGGATAACACGGCAGGATATAAGCAGCACAGGAAGTTCCTGGAATGCAGTGATCATAACTTCATTCTCCAAGTGCTAGAAGACCCATCAAAGAGGGGCTGGTGGACCTTGCTCTCACCAGCAAGGAGGGGCTGGTGGGGAATGTGAAGCTCAAGGACAGCCTTGGCTGCAGTGACTCCATGGAGGTGTTTAAGATCCTTAGGGCAGCGAGGGGGGTGGACAGCAAGCTCGCTACCCTGCACTTCAGCAAAGCAGATTTTGGCCTCTTCAGGGATCTTCAGTCTATTCCTTAGACTAGGATGCAGGCCTGAAGATAAGAGGGGTTCAAGAAAGCTCATTAATATTCAAGCATCACATCTTCCAAGTTCAGAAGTGCTGCATCCCAACAGAGAGGAAGTTGGGCAGGTTTGCCAGGAGGCCTGCATAGATGAAAAGTAGTTTCTGGACAAACTCAAACTCACTCAAAAAGGAAGCCTAAAGAAGATTGAAGCAAGGACAAGTAGCTTGGCAGAAATAGCATATGAACAGCCACAGATCGGGCAAGGAAAGCTAGTGCCCTGATAGAATAATCTGGCCAGTGATGTCAAGGGCAACAGGAAAAGTTTCTTTGGGTATGTCAAGACAAAAGAAATACTAGAGAAAATATGGGCCCTCTCCAAAAGGAAAAGAGTGACCTAGTTACCTGGGTTATGGAGAAGGCTGAGGCACTCAACCACTTTTTTGCCCTGTTCTTCACCAGCAAAAGCTCCAGCCACAATGCCCAAGTCCCAGAAGACAAAGACAAGGAATGGGAGAATGAAGAACCATCCACTGTAGGAGATCAGGGTCAAGACCACCTGAAGAACCTGAAGGTGCACAAGTCCATTGGACCTGATGAGAGACATGCAGGTCCTGAGGGAACTGGCAGGTGAAGTGGATAAACCACTATCCCCCCCCAAAAAAACACCCCCCAAAATTGAGAAGCTATTAAGAGAGAAAAGAAACCACATATCAGAATCCCCAGTAGAGGCTAAGAGATCAAACTGTATTAAGAACAGCAGATTGAATAAAACTCCTACACCAACTTGACAAAAAAATAAAATACTGGGTTATCTTTACAGAGAATACTGGTGAACAAGCAAATCCATAAAAGACTGATTGGAAAACTTTGCTTAGGACTGGTACTGTACATGAACACAGTCTTACACAACAATCATAAGCCTTTTTATATGTATATTGTTCTTATAGTAATGAGAAGTACCTGATGATTGAATTTGTCCTTTTAAGTTGCCCTGTCTAAACATTAAAACCTACTCCATTATTAGCCACTAGGATAAAGCTGTTAAGACTTCAAAGTATGATCCTGTTTTATTCTTTGATAACAGACAAAAATGACATTTTGTATTTATTAAAGAAACAGAAGGCTCATTTAGCATTCCTAATCTTTACAATCATTAACAAAAAATAACTTCTCATGAATGTACTGCTCTGCAGCCTCCCTACACTGAATGGCAATACTTTTCCAAAACTGCTTTCAATAAACAGCTAAAATAAAGGCTAATAATGGCTTATAAGAGTAGCTTAGTTTTTGTTCAAACAATCAACATTTTTTGTCCATCACTCTCATTCAGATTAAGGAATTGCATAAAAGAAATTATTTTAAAATTTCCCTATTTCACATGGTCAGAAGAGGTAATCTATGGAGAGATTAGCACACCAAGTATGCTAATAAAACAGTACATCTGATACGCAGCCTTTAGGAACCATTGTGGCAAGCAAGCCAAAGAAAACATAACCAAATCATCTTTGGGAAAAAGCTCCCTGTGATGAAAGCTTCAAAAAAACTTCCTTTCCCTCTATTCCATATCACACTATACTATTGCTGAGATAAGCAAAGAGGAATATAAAAAAAAATTAAACAAATACAAATCCGGCATTGCACTCAGGCAGAATGCAATCTTAAAAGAAGCAGTCAAGTCCTCCTCTTCCACTTCCTATTCTCAGTGCCTTCATCCTGGCATATTTCATGTGATTTTGTATGCTGTGTGTGATGAGATGGTTTTATTTGCATTGGCCAAGTACTGACCACAGCCCTGAGCACTACTGAAAAAGCAAACAGCATTTTGCAAATAAAACTGGGCCTCTTAACCTCCCAAGGGTGGTGATTTCACTTTCCCCAAAATTGTGAAATATGTGGGGTTTAGCTCATGACTCAAGATACTTAGTAAAATTAAATTACATTCAATGCAATGCAAATTTTTTTCTTCCTTCATACAAGGAATTATTTATTTTGTGGGTATGAAGATAAGCTTACTTTCCAAAGAAAAGCAAGTATTGAAGTAGTTTTAACATCTACCTTTCTCCTTTCAATTCCATTTTACTTCTTGACATAATGCATGAGTACACGGAACATGGAAGTGGAAGTGATGGAGGACAATTATTTGATATCAGTGTTAGTGATCTCCACATCCATTCATAGTATTACAGATAACTTCAAAAAGGTGTTCAATTATTATTCTTTGCTACATCTCCACTGTAACACAAAAAATATTTATCATGCTGCACACAAACTATTTGATACATTCTATCCTCTCCCTTATGGAATGCTTTGGCGCTTTTTACAATTACCCTCAACAGCTACAGATGTATTTTTCTTGGAAATACACTGAGTTGTTTGTTCCAAGATCAGTAACACANTTACAAAGCAAGCAACAGCTCCAACTTTTGCCTTAAAGTTGTAAGAGATGTTTGCCTTAGGCAATCTTCACTGTCTGAAGAGAGGCAGAGGCAGAACATGTGTGCATGCACAAAGCATAAAAAATAATCCTGTGCCATAACTATGTTGAGCTACGGAGTAATTAACATCAGGACAAGCTTAAAATCAAAATTATTTAAAAATTAGCATGGTAGCTTTGATGTAAAGATCAGATTTTTTTTTTCAGCATTTTTCAATATCAGACAAAAACACTGGACTTGATTTTTAGATTTTTTCCTGATGGGAAAAAATATATTTCTCTTTCTGGAGATTCATGTAAAAACAGAGTAGAACAAGGTTTAAAATGCCTTACATTTTAATTATTTGTTTAGTTCTTTAATCAGAAGCCAAATAGTTCAAAAGAAATCTAATCTTGCAGTTTGGAGTATGGCATTTCTTTAATGTTCGTGTCCTCCTATCTCTCCCCTTCCCATGCAATAAAACTGAAAGGTACCAAATGTAACAAACACTTTCTCAATGTATGATCATATGCAAACAGCTGTCAAACGACAGCATTAGGAATTTAACAAGACAGAAAGCAGGGTAAGACATTTGCACAAATGCTAAGAGTATCCGTGGTTTTAATGACCAATTCTACTTATTGCAAAGATTTTAAATCAGTCTGTAATTAGTACCCAGTAAATGGCTTCCCTGCAGAGAAGTTATTCCACATCTGCTTGTGGTGCCTACTCACTCCTTTCTTGTACGCAGCCAACAAACAGAAATATAGCTACTAGCATGGTGAGTCTTAATTCGATTTCTTTTACTCTCTTATTTACTAAATGTGATTAAACAGCTACAGGTGAATTATCAAAATAAACTTTCAGAATTAACAAAGAGTGAATATACAGCTCAACATTTTTATGCAAGAACTTGTTTGAGGAGGTAGATTACAACCCCTCAACTAAATCACAATCAGAAGTCCTCACTGCTAACTAAGCAGACTATTTTCATGTGGACTTGATAAGCTGGTTTAAGAATGACTGGGGATTTAAACTTGATTCGGTACATCAGCATATATTTTGCAGAATGCTACAATGAAAATCTGATTAATTTCAGAATACTTGGAGACCACTGGAAAATGCTTTTATTAGTATCATACTACAAATATTTTTAAAGGCTATTAAATGAATGCAAGTGCGTCTTTCAACAGACAGAAATCTGGAACTCAAGTCATTTTTTGGGAGGAAATCTATACAGATTTTCTGCTATAAATTCACTAATTTTGTCACCTTAAGGAAAAAAAAAAAGGCAAAAGATGTGAAAGGGAAGGCCAAATGGGAAGAACTCCAAACTACACATACTTCTCCAGGCACCAAACCAAATAAGAGGATGTGGTACTGTAACCCCATCCACAAAAAGGGATCAAGTCATGTTTTTTGTTTGCACTTTAGTGAACAAGTTTGAAGGCTTGGATTTTGATTACTTTAAGAACTACCCACAGTTACTATAGAAGTTACTCATTTTATGTCTCCAACAAAAGGACTAGACTTTAAACTCAGTTAAGCTCAGCTGCATAAAAAGCTATGTTAAGCAACACTGACCATGCTGCTGCAATAGAGAAATAATCTTCTGGTTTACCAAAAATATTTTACAACATTTTAAGATGGAACTAAATATGGACAAGAGCATAAGAAGTTGATTAAGACAGATCATTATGAGTTTCATTTTCAAAGGCCAGAACAATTCACATGCTGTATTCTTTAAATTATTCTATGTTTCATAGAATCGCAGAACGGGTAAGGTTGGGAGGATCTAGACTGGGTCACCTGGTCAAACCTCCCTGCTCAAGCACATGGCACAGGATTGTGTCCAGACAGTTCTCGAGTATCTCCAGTGATGGAGAATCCATAACCTCTCCAGGCAATCTGTTCCAGTGTGCAGTACTTGCACAGTAAAGAAGCTTTTCCTCACGTTCAGGTGGAAGTTCCTGTGCATCAGGGGGTTTTTAAAACGTATTCTCCTTCTACCACACAGTTAGCAACTAAAACACTTACTGAAGCTATTTTTAGTTACCTGAGGAAATAAGGCTTAAGCAAACACTTTGTTTCCACTGATCGCTCCTCCTAACAGCAAGCTTTAGAGAGCTGGAGATTTCAGAGACACGAAGCCCCTAAAAGTTTCAGGAAAATGGAGAGCTGAGCAGAACAAGCTCAAAAGAACAAGTTCATTGTTCCCACTAGAAACACTGTGCTAAAAGTTTGACCATTCCCAGCTCCTTACAGCGTGCTGGCTGACCTGTGCTCACATGGCGCCTTTGTGCTCTCACTGCCTTTGCAGGGCATTTGCCACTCAAGTTATTTTCCCCACAGAACACTGAGGGGAACAGAACAAATTATTTTCCCCACAGAACATTGTGAAGAACAGAACAAGTTGTTTTCCCCACAGAATTTTGTGGGGAACAGAACAAGTTATTTTCCCCATAGAAGAATAGTGAGCTTATGTGCATGTAGAGGTTCAGTGCAGTTTGGGATACAGGACACATCCCTACGAAATCAGACATAACTTTTTCTCCTGCATATGTTTTTCTCTCTATTTTATCTTAATAGGATTGCCTGACTTCAAATCAAAGGCAAAGCACCTTCCCAATGCTGCCAAAATTTCACAAGTGGGGCTTTTTCCCCTTTAGCATGAATGCACAAGCCATGTACCATTGCAAGCTAGAGGTAAGGAGAGAAAAATACAAACGTTCTCTGTATTTGGTAATGAACAGGTTAAGCGCCACCCCATCCAGGCACACAAGCATTTTTAATAAAATGAGAGTGTTCTCATAGCCTTGCAAGATAAACACACAAGCACCATAATGGATTAAAGAGATGTTTCATTAATAATGGTCCAACTGTGTCCACCAATACATCCATAGAAGTTGAACTCTACAGTTAGAAAACAGCTGGTCTAGAATATACCAGTAACTATCAACCTGCAATCTTTTGCAGACAGAAAGGCAGCTGAAAAATAAAAGACTACTGAATAATCATGACAAAAAGATTATTCTTTCTTATTTGTATTTTCATTCTTAGTTAAAAAACCTCCATGAACTACAGAGCTCCAAAGACTGATTTTTATTTAAATTTTAACCTCAAGTGCAAAGTGCTTTTCAGATATTTTTGCAGGTGTGGTTAGAGAGAAAGAAAACACATTTTATTTTCAGATTTGCACAGCTTTTAATATTTGGTAAAATGCCAGCGTATCCAGAATTCATGAGAGCAAAGCAGCCGGTGCCTAAGTTTTACTAGGTGAAATGGGGAAGTTAGCTTAATTAAATTTAAAGATGTAAATATAGGAGCAGTATGGGATGTGAAATTTATAGTGTGGCACCTCTTCCTTACTAGCAGCTTCTGCATACACACACTTGTATTGCAGCAAATCTCAAGTAGCCTACTTTGCGTGAAGTACTTTGTTTCCTGCATCTGCCATGGAGTAGGAGTTACTATGCAAAATTAATATATACACCCCTAATGTTGTAAGTTGCTTGTGTGTCCAGAACTTCACTGTATTGCCTTATTTTCAACCCCAGTGTTGAAGATTCGATGGACAGGCAAATGTGCAGTTCTGAGCCTCACCATATAAATGCTAAACTGAAGAAGCTGCAGTTCCACACTGACTCAAGCCAGTTTCTCCACTGTCAAGATCCCAACCCTCTCACCCCGCCTCAGCCACAAAGACACAACTCCTCCCTTTGCCTTGGCTGCAGGACTCACGTGCCTGTGCAGCTGAGCTGGGCTATTTCAATGTTCAGCTAGCCACAGAATAACTCTTGTGCTCTTCTCCACTCCCATAAACAAATGAATGGTTCCCAGAAGCTACACACCAGTGTAGGACCAAAGCAAAAGGAGTCACGCTGTGCGGCTGGGGATGGCAGAGAAAGGAAGAACAGGGCAGGGCCAGGACAGCCAATAGCCAGCTCTGCTTAGGCTGCTACGAGAACACAAGGCAATTACACCAAATGCCCCTAAGCCTCACAGGACTCCCTATACTTAGACAAATCTATAGGAACTGTAAGGACTATTAATACAGAATCACAGAATGGCTTGGCTTGGAAGGGATCTCAAAGATCATCGAGTTCCAACTTCCCTGCTGTGGGCAGGGGCATCTTCCACTAGAGCAGGTTGCTCAGGGCCCCACCCAGCCTGGCCTTGGCCACCTCCAGGGATGGGGCACCCACCACTTCCGTAGGCAACCTGTTCCAGTGCTGCACCTCAATTACTATTCAAATATAAACTGGGTTTTTGTATTTATCCATTACAGATTAAAACTATATACTTTGTAAAATGTTTCAGTGTGTAATTTTATTCTTTTTTCACTTGCTCAACCATGTTTCATAACACACCCAATGATCAAATCTTTAGTCTCTCACCTCATGATGCACTAATGCAGTTAGTCTTCTAAATCTGTTTTAGATCAGTGACCCCTAATGTGAATAAGTATACTGAATAGAAAGAAAGGAAGAATTCCTATGGAAATAACTATATAAATAAAACAATACATGGATATTATTGAATAAATTTTTTGAAGGTCAATGGCATTGTCCCTAAAAAACCACAATAGATAAAAAATAGCAAGGCATAATGCTTTTCTCAGTTTTGGAATGAAACTGCACCAAGGGAAAGACTCACAAAATCCAAGAACTCAAGGATCTTAATCTCTTAAAACTAGCCTTGTCCCACAGTGCTGTTCAAAGTAATTTCATTAACTATACTAAAAAAAATAGTAGTATGTTTGATAATATTCGTACTTTTTTATGAAATGAAATGAAACTTGCCTCAACTAGGCAAGGAATTGCTCACAACTTCCTGGTTCCCTCTCATGTCTTGATGGTTCATCCTTTATTTTTACTGCCACATTTCAAAAGACTTTACTATATACTACAGGCTGTCCAGACAACATCAAAAGGAATTCATCTTGTCAGACATTCAAGTAAATGCCCAGTTATATTAACCAAACCAACTTAAAATGGTTATTGTGTGGGGTACATAAAAGAGGTAGGTAAAATTTGAGGCCAAAAGCAACATCAGAAACTGTGGCAGAAAGAAACTTCCTGCTTCTGAACAAACTAGAGCTCAAGCCACAATGAACAAAAAACCCCCTTTAAAGCACTTCAACTATGTGCAGGTATTGAAAGGTGATTGTTGCATAAATTAGTTCCTAGCTGTGTTACAGTGACCTCCTCAAAGCAAGTAACCAGGCAGCATTTTGAAACAATCCACGTGCAATGACAATCTTCCAAGAGTTCAATACAAACCAGGCCCTGGAGTATCAGTCTGTCCCAAGGGGGAAGTTGACTGTTGCTATTTGCAGCTTCAACAACGCAACACCTAACATGTTTAACTTTGACAGCTGAAGTCGCCAATAACGTGTGCTAAAGAAAATGCAATCAGGCCACAAGAATGGAGAAAAGCAAGCTGTGTTTGTTTAAGGGATGGCAGAAAAAATACACTTCCAGTTTGCAAGACAATTACATGTCATCTAGAATTTTCAAATACTGGAGAAAGTAATATTCATTTCAGGAAAATAGAAAAAGACAATATTGGTTAATGACAAGCAATAAAGTTCCTACAGCAAGCTAAAGAATACAATGCAACAGAACTACATTGGGCTTTGTACTGTTGTGCAAAAACAGATCCTGCCATATGCAGAAGTCATCGGCAGCACCTGAAGATCCATTGACTGCACTAAGACCTAGGGCAGACAGAAACTTACCCATGCTCGAGGAAGCCAAAAATAAAATTCGAAATGAGAAAAATAGCTAACAAAACAAACAGGGTATAAAGATTCAGCACGAAGTGGTAAACTGTGATTATGGGGAAAATGATACATTTTCTGCAATGGCTACTTTATTTCAAATATTGTTATTGCCAAGCTTTAAAAAGAATTTTAAACAGTTTGTGACATATCTGGGCCTTCAAGTGATTGACTCAATCTGTGTCCAAGCTTAAGTTCAACTTGATATTTTTTTGTGTGAATGTATTTTTCCATTGCTCATTCTTGGTGTTCTTTTTTCTAGTTTTGTTTTGGTTTAAGGTAGGGTTTTTCTTTTAAATATTTATTCTTTTTCATAATACTCCTACTGACTATATCCAACTATTCCTTTGCATTAATTCCAGTTCTGTGCCAGCAAAATTATCTTTCTTACTGTTCTCCAGCTAGGCCAAAAACTGAAAAGAACAAAGCCATACAGTACTATCTACAGAAGAAGAAGAAAAACACAAAAAAATAAGCATGTTCATCAGAAGCCTTGCTGCAGCTCCCCATAAAACAACTGGAGACAACTCTCTACATCAGGAATCTGTTTTCAGATGAAAAACACTCATATGCTTCCAATCTTCATTTCAGAGCCTGATGAGTTCACACCTCTTTCTGATATGCTACGTAATATATATCTGTAGGAGTCATAGTGGGCATGCAATTGCACCTCTCAGAAGAACACTTGGCAACAAAGAGTTAGGCATAGTATTCCTTGTAATATATTAGGACTGGAGCTTATCTAAAAAGAGATCGCAAGGTGAATTTAAAAGCTGATAATTAAGATTTGATTAATTAAAAAAATGCTACAGAATTTGTGATCAAAACGCTAATAGTTGGAACTACAGACATTTATTTAAACAAACAGGCAGGAATTATGGCATACTTAGAACTAATTAATTTCACTAAGGCTGTTAAAGATTCAAGTCTACAATGACTTCATCAAAATAAAGGCTCTACCCAATTATCACCAATCTGGCCCAATAAAATAATCAGCATGATGTTTAAATAGCTATGAGACCATGATGACTGAGCAATATTTAGAACAAAAACAGGTTTTGAAAAAGACCTTTTATTATGTTCATCAACAGGAACTGTAATAGTAAAACAAACACAAAATGACCACCAAGGGCAATATTATCTGCAACATGAAAAAAATGAACAGGTTCCATAATTCTTATGTCAACAAGTTGCCATCATTCTTCAAAACTCTCTGCTAATGCAAAAGCTAAACAACAAGCTCTGGTTTCTCAGTGGTTCCTCAAAGGCTTCCTGAATAATTTCTGCTTAAAATTAAAAAATTTTTGTAACACCCTGTTTCACAGTCAACTTAAAGCTAAAATTCAAGCTGTGTTTTTGACTGGTGAATCACCTCAAAAAGTCCCTCCTACAAGAAGGGTTTCACCCTCATTTTACCTGACTATCCTCTCTGGAAACCAAGTACACTAAAAAGAAAATGTGACCATTTAAAGAAAGAGGAGATGGATGACCAGAAGAGTAATCATCATTAATTTCATAAAACTGGGACAGCTTTTTTGCAATGAAAAAAACTGTAAAAAAAAGCAAGATTTTAATTATTTTATTAAGCTGATCTATAGCTGAACATGAATAAAAATTAGGCCATTTTTATTGAATTGCCTTTTCAAGACTCAGTTGAAGAAATGAAGATCAAGTGGAAAGAACAATCCTTAACAGAAACTACAGCTGACTCAAAAGTTTGAAGCAGAAAATAGATGGGAGGCTAGCAATGCCTCAGCAGAAACTACCAAATATTGCTTGTACCTTTTTCAACTCTGCCTTGGCACCAGGTTATGCCTATTCTTGGAGAAAAGATACAGAGTATAAGTCAGAACAGAGGCCCCTCTATGTGGCCATTTTTAGGAAAATTCCAAAGGGAAAAAAAAAAAAAAGAAGTAAAACTACAATATTGCCCATTAAGTGTTTTCTGTTTACAAAATTAAATGGTGAAGTTAAGTAGAATAATTCCTGACATCAAGATTCCTGTGATGATACAGTTCTACAGGATTAAATAATCAGCTAGGTCACAGGGTGGAGGGGAGAGAAGGTATGATTAATATAAGCAGGAAAAATGTATGTTCATGAGAAAACTGGAAAGGTATCATGACATTCTAATTTCCTGCATTTTTCTTCCTAATTCTGAAATGCAATCCACTTCAAGAAGAAAAATAAGACAAAATTGAAAAGACTTTGGTTTTGAACACAGAATACATATTTAGATGGCCAAACATTTGCAAATGAATAGAAAGATCATCAACAAAATTATTTGGGCATGTAATTTTGAGGGAAAAGTTGCAAGTACATCTGATTTAATGCACTGAGTGTATTACTACTTTCAGACCATAATGACTTGCTAATGGATTGATTACAAGTTTTTCATATATCACAGCTGAGGACTAACTAAATACCCCATGCACAAAGAAACATCTTGGAAATGCCAGGGAGTGGCACCACTTCTGTTATTTTGTCTCTGAAAAGCTCAATAATTGCAGTTCTTCCTGGAAAGAAACAAAACGAGGAGAACCAGAATTTTATTTGGAATGAAGTACAGAACGAGATCCGGAAAATGCACCACACAGACTTCAGAAGACTCAGCCGTTTGTCAAGGACAATACCCTCTTAAGTTTCACTGACTAGATCAGAATAGAAAACATTTTAGTTCAAAAGAATGGAAACAAGAAAACAGAGGACCCTATTAGAAGAACACCAAACCTTGCAATAAAAGCAGCAGAACCAACCAAGGAAGCTAGGCAGTAAGAGGGCTGCAGTTGTTGCACCTGAATCAGCCCGCGAGACCCACCAGTGGATGATGCTGAAGCTCTGAAAAGCACCTAGCTAAGGAAAAGTCTGTTTTTTCAGTAACAATTTCTCAGAGGAGAAAAAGAGAAGGAGAAACAAAGCTGACAGACTTGCTGGGCTCACATGTGAAAAATTTATCACATTCTATTCAGGGAATAAAAAGAAAAACTGTGTTTTAATCTCTGTTTTGAATTAAAAAACCCCTATTTCTCTAGACCCCTTCTTACTAGCACCTTCCTACAATTCACAAAACCCACACACTGCAAAACTAGTAAACAGGAGAGATAAAACTATGGAAATACTTGAAAAATTACATCCTTAGATTCCATAATGGAGAAGATACTAACATTAGCCTGGAACAAAATCCTGTTTATCCTAGTACAAAGGCCACAACACTTAACAGAACTACCTGTCCTCCCTCCTTTCACGTTTACTTTCCAGAGAAACATCTTTTTCTTCCAGTGATCAGTTCTGAATGTTCAGTCTGTGGCCGTGGACATTTTACATATGAAGGACCTTAAATAAAGACTAACAGAACAAATCCAGTATCTTAATTTTTTGTTTTCTTGTATTTATACGTAACCCACCTCCTCTCTGACCACAGTAGCCTGCAGTGGTGCAGGGGACAGCCATTTGGGACAGTAAAGTAGATTAAATGTATCTTTGCTACTGGAAAAATGAGTATTCCCCTCTTCCTGGCTTGACACTGCTGACCCCGTTCTGTGTACTTGCTCTGGCACTCATCTGGCCACACAATAAGATAATTCAATTTGCTAATCCAAGGGAGGAAGGGGAAAAAAAAAAAAAGACCAAAACAAAAAGAAAAGAAATAGTGTTCTCCTGGGCTGGTGGAGTGAATTAACTTCTCATGTACTTCAAAAACTACCAGAGCCACTGCAACAAAGCAGTGCAGCCATGCTGTACCAAACCCAGAGAAGAGGGAGTAACTGGGAATACTCCAGGCAGAGGCATTAAGATATGAGAACAACTAGTCAGCCTCTTTAATATCCACCCACTCCCTTACTTCTCACCCACAATCTAAGAGCCGGCAGAAGATACTTCAATTTCAGTGATGCAGCACTGACTACATTCCCAAACACAGGTCTCCCCATCTGCAATCTAATTATGTCAAAAATCTACTAAAGTATAATTGTGGCTTTTATCTGAAACCTCTACGACAAGTTAGTTTTGACATAATATATATGATAAAAAATGATATATACTAATTTAAAATATAAGGGTTTTGGAAGGTCAAACACGATTTTAACTAAAGAGATCATTCTACCTACAAATGCACCTGGAGAATAAAAACAGCCTCCCAGGTTTTTGGCGGTAGAGTCAGAGAAACTAAACTACAAGACAGAACTAGGCATTTGCAATTTATTTTAGTATTTTTTAATATTTTTATGTATGCATAACTGTACAACGGACATACATGGAGTCGTTTAAACAACTCTCTTCCCACCCTTATTTGCATGCATTATGTTACAGTTTAAGACACCTAATCACATACCACTTTTCCCCATGACACCTGCCCCATTCAACACCCTGGCTGGACTGTGATCCAGGGAAACATGAGCATTGTGCACTGAAGGAAGCTGCTGTCCGTAGACTAGTCCCTTGAAAATGCATGGATACGCAAGGATCAATACTCAAACGGAAGATGTGCAGGGGTTCGGTAAGAGCATCATAAACCTAACAGACAATGAAAGGCCCCCTCAGGCTCAATTAGTGCAGTGAAGATGTGCACCTGAGAGGAGACACACACATCTAACCCCAGCTCCCAGCTAGAGTTGAAGCTCTTTCCCTCAGTCACAAACAACTTCTTTTCTCAAATTTCGGTCTCTTCGTCACAACAGAATGAATTTTTACTTCATTATGTAGCATATCCTTCAAAGAGGGGGAAGTGCTATTGTGTCCTTTTACAATCTCACAAGTGCTAGAAGCTGACAGAATTTACTTGTAGAAAACCTCCCATCTGCATCTATTCCATATCTGACTCCCCAGTTCAGAATTTTCTAAAGGAAAACCAGAATTTCACAGTTTTTCATTGCTCTCTAGCCGAAGTAAAAACAATCTGTTGTATCTCAGTTCCATTCTGCCTGCAAAGCTAAGAAAAGCAGTGCTTACATGGAAACTGCCCTGTTAGGAGAATCAAGGAGATGCTATGGTATCAATACACATTAAATACCTTCTCCCTGCAATTGCAAGAACTGGAAATGCTACTGCCAGATCCATTTCTGCAACTCCTCATGCCTTGGGTTTCATTCCAGGCATTTGAGGAAGCTTCCAAGCTCTCACCTACGACCAAACACAGAATTTTCCAGTTCTTTTTCATAACCTGGATCTTTTCTGGCTTGTATGTTATCATCAGAATTTTGAAGGCATTTTGCCTGTCAAGTCCATTACAGCAGATGAAACACAATCTAGGCAAAACCCATTGTTTTTTCCAAAAGTCAGATTAGATATAGGAAATAACCATATCTGAAAACCACTCCCCAAACAATGCAGTGCCATGCCAAAGTTTGATAACAACTTGTAAGTCAAAAGGTTTCTCTTCAAAAGAATTAAAGAAAGCATTTTTATCTGATCCATTACAAAAAATTTCTCAATTCTTGGGATTTTGACAAAATTCTTTGTATCCCCAGCTGCACTACTCTCTCTATCCAGCCAGCCTTCCTCCATCAGACAAAGGAAAAATAAAAAAACCAACAAGAACAGAACATTTAGATGAAGGTGACAAAGTGTTTAAAAAAGTCATAATCAAAGAGTGAAGGGAGATTCTTTGCAGTGTTTGTGTTTATCTTTTTCTCCGTTAAATAAAATTTAAAGTTGAGGATCTTCCATATCAGCAGAGTTCAGCAAGACAGACTTCTCAGCATCTGGACATAAAGTAATTCCCAGAGGAAATTAATCATAGGAAATCACAGCATATTTAATCATGTATCCGTTTAGTTTACAAAAACTGTCCCATCCCACATATCATTTTACAGACACAAGCGCAGGGCCAAGAATCCTGTCACAATGCCTTGAATGGCATTCCAAAGGAGAAAAGATGATCATCGCAGTGCTAGAACAGGCTTTATTCTTTCAAAGTACTTAAATATTTTATGAGTACCTTTGCTTCCACAGGGAAGAAAATAATTTCCTCCAAGTGCAGATCAGTGGATGCTATCTAATCTCTTGTCACAAGAAGGCAATCCTTACGTATCTGCAACTCATCAGCATAGCATCTACATCTCATTTTTTTCCATCAAACCCTGAGCATCCATGGGCTAATCGTCGGCTTATGTTACAAAAGCGCTCAAACCACGGGCGCAAACGCTGGCAGGCAGCGCACGCCTGCCCGCCCGGGTCCCG
>WEIT01030570.1:1894-12305 GCA_013389985.1 Dryoscopus gambensis | reverse complement strand
ACGCCGTCGTGGCCTGGGACCGCCTGGGGCAGGGAGCGCTGCTACGTGTGGGCCCACCCCCCACACCCGGCGCCAAGCGGCGGGGAGGCAGGATGTCCTCAGTGATGGCCGATCCCGCCAGCCGGCCCCTCCCGTGCCGCCGCAGGCAGGGAGCATGAGCTGCCGCTGCCGCTGGACAGCTGCCGCAGCAACGGACTGCGGTACCCGCATTTGCTGAGAATTCGTTTCTCACAGTATGGCATGGCATGGCAGCGGGGGACCGTCACCACCAAGAAGACCAGATGGAGGGGAGCAACAAGATGTCACTGGGACCCTCGGATGGGTGATATGCTTACCTAACCCGTGTCACCTCTCCCTGTCCTCCCACCCGCCCATGCACACTGCTTTCTCTATGTCTTTCTTTCTTTCTTTCTTTTCTCTTTCCTTCTCTTTGCCTCTTTTACTATTAAATAAAATACATCAATTTTTTGGCACCAACATCTAACCTTGTTTCGTTTTAGTCTTGTTTTTGGGAATATTTTGAACCTTCTCAAAGTTCCTTCTGTTTATGCACAGAGATTTAGTTTTTCTTTGCTCTTCTGGGTTTAAACCGGATTGTAACACACACAAACATTATCTCTAGAACAAAATCAACTATCCTTTGCCATTAAAGGCAACCATGGGTAGAATGGGTGTGCATGCAGCTTTGTTTGAGAGTATATGTATATTCTTAAATGTACCTTAAACTATGCTTGTAAGTATTAATAGATCTATCCAGTGAAATTTCTTTGATCTGGTTTAATCTTGTGCAAGATCTCTCTGTTCTAGAGAAACCCTGTTGTCAGTCATTCTTTACATTTGGCATCTGGATTCTTCCAGTACTCTGTGCATTCACAGAGCTAAAACACATGGCATGTGTACATTATTATTTACTATTGATTTGAAAAAAGGTTTATTTTCTCACTCCCTGCATAACGATGTTGCAATAGGAAGCGATGCAGAGGAGAGCCACTTTATTGCAAAAACTCTGCCTTTTTAAGCAGTTAGCCGTTTATCAGTTTACATAGTTTTAAAGCACAACAAACATATTTCAACCAACCACCATACACCACAATGCGAGCACGCGACAGTCACACAGCATGTTTCTCTACCCCTAACTCAGCTGTGTCTCTTTCCCACAGTCCTTTTCTACTTAGCTGAAGTAGCAGGCCTGAGCCATGATTTTACAAAGGCAAAAAAGCCTTCATTTTATAAGGTTTTACCTATTGGTAATAAATGAAGTATATTAAAATGTTTTAAGGTACTAATACATGCCAGTTTTTTGAATGCTGCTCTTTCATTAGTTCATGAAGGAAGAAGGAAATGAATCACTTGGGAAAAAATAGGCACTGTTATATTGAACAAAAATACAGCACACAAACGTTTTGCATTCCCAAAGAGGTTTTTAGCCAAAAAAATGGAAAAAACTCAGGGAAAACCGCACTCTTTTCAAAAATTTATAGGTTATTCTTTATCAACAGTACTCAATTCATTATAGATAAATATTGACCGATCTTTAAATTCTCAACTCCACTACAGTGTGCAGCAAGAGTTTCCGCTGACTTTGCCCATGTAATTGTCTCTACCACTGACAAGAAGTTGTGACCATTCAAGCTCTACCATTCAAGAAGTTGTGACTAGAGAGCTGATAGTGCCAGTCAGTAGATTCCACCCAGAGGCTGCACACTCAGATAGCAGTTAAAATGCGGTTCCAAAGTGTTGCAGTAATATTGGATGGTAAAGTGGCACCACCTTCCCAAAAGCATCTCTAAGGAAATCTCGCTGTGTAACCAGCACACTTGCACACACACGCATGCTTTCACACCAGATAGCCAGTCAATGAACAGAGAGAGTCTTTGCATGGAGTTCTACAGGAGAGATCTTTAATGCGTCCACACTCATGCAAAGTTTTCCAAAAGTGCCACGAGGGTCCAGGAGAAGGGAACCAATCAAGAAACCTCTGAGGGCGTAACAGAACCGAACAGAGCATGCTGGGGAAAGCCATCTCAGTCACTATAGGCTGGAAAGGAACCTAGGACTTATCCCATCATAGGACTCCCTTCATTCCTCTTCCAGCAGGCCCACCGGCCTCCACACCAAAGGTAAAGGTTTACAATGGATATGGAGGAATTACCGACAGAACAGAAACCAATTTCTACTTGATTCTCTTTCATGAAGGTAAAGATGTTAAAAATATCTATCCAGAAATTTTAATTATGTTTTCAAATAATAACAGTATTTTGTTTTCAAAGCACAAGGATATTTTTATGTCATTAAGGAACTGTACAGTAAAATAACTGATAATCACCATTAATTATTAAATATTACAATATAGTCAAGAGCAAAAATGCCAGTTCTAATAAAATAAATTATAGAGAGTTGAAGGATACTGTGGTGCTCCAAGTATTGATTGGTGGTTAAGAGATGTTTTATTAATGTTAATATTAACCTAACAGTTATGTGAAGCCCTAGAAAGGTGGAGTAAATGACAATCAATAACACAAAGACAAAAAAATTTATTTTCTGCTATCACAGATTTCCTACCTTGAGGCAACCTTGGTTAGAGAGATACAAAAAATGTAGCTATTTTTTGAAAATTGATTCTGGAGGTAAAAAGTTTACATTCCAGATGTCTTTGACATAAAGTGAAAAATATAAATAAGAAACTATTTAAAATATTCTGCTTAAGCTTTGTAGTTACATGCAAGCCAACCATTTTTCCACCAGGACATTTTCTTAAAATGTATCTTTGCCATTGACAACCATGAAAAAATAACCATTCTTTTTCTTGCTTCGAGGAAAGAGGAACTCAGCCTTTGAAGTTATGTTTAAGTAAGTTTTATAAAGCTGCTTTTACAATCTTTTTGAATAAAGGCATTTGTAGAACATGTATGAGAGGCATCAGTATCTGAGAGAATATCTAAAGTATGTGTTTATGTACAGCAATCTGTACACAATTGGATTTTGAGGCAAACAAGGATGTGATATAGTTGTAACAGAACTGATTTAAAGACAGCTTCAAGGGTTGAGTACTCTCACTACACACATTTATATATATATATATATATTTAAAACCTGCTCTTCAATTCTTTCAGTCCAAAGTTGGAAGCTTTTGTAGTTTCTTTATTACTCTAGCTTCTTCTGGGAAAAGGGAATGCTGGTTTTGAATTAATTTACCAAATATTTGCCACCTTCTTCCACTATGTCCCTTGATATGTTATTTCTATTAAGCTGATAAAGCCTCGGATTTATCTTCAGAAAAAAAATATTAAAAATAAACTCTAAACAGCAATTCTACATATCATTCAAATATCTGCCTTCCACAGTGCTTAAAATTCTCCCATTTTAATGTTTATTATCAACTTAGCAACCTCAGCCTGAATTCTCTTTTAACTGTAAAAATTTAATTGAACTTAATTAATTAATTGAAAAATGATAGGAAAGACACTATTTCCTAGAGTTTTGTTTGAATTCCTGTTAGTTCATTAAAGGCATTGATTAAATCTCAGACCTGAGCAAAATTCATATCAATAGACTTGAATAAATTAATGTGAAACTGGATTCCTTGCAAGTAAGAGATGTGGGACTGGGCACTGTTGCTGTAAAATTCCATATTGATCAACTTTGTAAGAGTTGATGACATCCCTATGACAAAAAAAAAAAAGGTGGTAAAAGATTTTTGATAAATGCAATACCAAAGTCCTACAGCATCAAAAAAGCGTATCATTCGGAAATTACTTTATAAGTATGTAGAATTCTAGAAAGGGAAGAGGAGAAGGAAGTATTTCATACTGCTATAACAGCTCCAGGTCGTTCACATGCCATTGGTTCTTCCTACAGTCTAATGAAGGAAGCTTTGCACTTAGTTCGTCAAATAATCATAATGGTATACTGTCATGTACTAGTAACAGGTACTATCAATGCAGTATTAATAGTTTTTATTAAATTACATAGATTTTTACCACTATGATTGCTATTGTAATCAAAATTTTCCAGAGTTACATTTAATATTCTACATTTCTTAAATAAAACATATTTCATCTAAAGTGAATGCATTTTAGAATAGTTCTATTCCTGTTTTAAACTCTCTTTTCATATTCTTACAAGAAATAGTCTGTGACATCTTTTTCAAATGCTAGAAGATATTTCTGTGCGTGCTAGTCACCTATAATGTTTCTAATTTTTTCTATAATTTTGCAAAAATCTGAAAGAATTTTTCTTAGGTTGAGACATAGTTTGATAAACACTAACTTTATATATGACAACTAATGCAACTTAACATCATTAGTCTGTATTGCAATTGTTTCTTTTTTAAATTTCATCATGGACTACTTCTTAAATCATGTCCACTGAAAGCAATTTTTTTTCCTGGAAAACAAGCTCCTATTGGCCTGTATTTTCTCACATTAACAGTACATTCATTTAATGCCTGTCAGAGCTGCTCCCCATGTTTTTTGAAAATGATCTGCAAGTTAAAATGTAAAATTGTAACCCTGGGTAAGTACTCCTTGAATGACAATAAAGGAAGGGGAATTCTCCAAGGGGAATTCTTCCTTTTTTAATTTCCACTTCTAGTAGTGGAAACACATGGTAATTCTTTAATAAAGAGTGAACTCATCTGTGGAAATTGACAGCAGGTCCGCAAGCCTGTCTGGCTCCAACACTGATCTTAGCAAAATTCATTTGTACCCATGAGAAACTTAGTGTCAAAAGAAGCGAGAAACCAAAACAGCAGAGCTGTAGCTGCTGTTTTCTAAATGCTTAGAAGGCTTAGGATGCTTATGTTACCAGTAACTGAGAATAGAGTATTGTAGCTAAATGATAGCCAGTGAATCTATTGTAGTAGTTAGGCAGCCAATAGTAGTGTAACATGAATGATAAACATAGCAAAGTCTATAAAATATCTCTGGAGTTTGAATAAAGATCCCTTCTGCTTGAAACCAATTCCTGGGGTAATAGTGTGTCGTTCCCACTGTCAGAGCCAGGTAAAAGAGATGGGACTGTCTTGCGGCTAACCACAATTTATTACTTAAGAAAATAAATCAGATAAGGCATCAGTCTCAGAGGTCGTGGATTTAGAGTAGTAAATCGTCCATAGCTGAGGAGATAGTCACGAGTTTTCCGGTTACATGGCAATATATAACTGTCTAGACCAATGGACAATTAACATGGAGTTTTGTTTTGACTTTATAACCTATCCCCTTTAGTACTTTCCACTGCAATGCGTCTGTCTTTCATCCAACAGTTTGTCAAGGTATGTACACACATATACTTCTATTATAACATCTAAATTCTTAACTTAAACTATAGAGCCATCTTACTATACTTAAAATCCCTCCACCATATTACCTAAACCAGTTTTTTATTAACTTAAAGCATACTCTTACTTATAACTATAGAAACATAGGTTTATAATTTCTCTGCTTAATATCTGTGTTCTTTATCATTACGTCAACCCAAGCTCTTTCCAGGGCTGTAAATCAAACTCATTAGTGTCTGTGGAAGTTTCTACTTTTCTGTTTCCCACATCCAGCCTCAACAGCCACATCTGGTGACCCCACACGATATTGCAGCAGAACACACGATACCCTTATGGGACGTGCGGTACCGCAGAACATGCATTGCCGTGGGCCGTGCACTGACATGGAACGCGTGATATCATCTAATATCACGCACTCAGCTCTTCGATTTGCTGAGAGGAGAGGAGGTGGGACCTGGCAGAGACTGACAGGCAGTGCTGTTCTGTCCTGGTCCAGACCTGATAAAAAAACACCAAGACCATGAGTCTAGGTGAGCCAGGAGTATTTTTAAAGACTATTTTAATATGGGGAACAGTATGTTGAAGGAGGAAAAGACTGTAGTGTTGACTTGGAAGGCATTTTTAAAGAGGAAGGGGGTTAAAACCACAGATTTTGCCCTTCAAAGTGTCTTGCTGTGGGCACGATCTCAGGGCTTCTCTGCAGATGCCAATGTAGCATTCAGCGTGACTGCCTAGAAGGCAGTGGGGGAGAAACTTTGGGAAGCAATCTACAAGGGAGAAAAAAATACCATGGGCTTGGCTCCCACCTGGTAGCTGCTACATGAAACTCTGAAGGAGTGGAAAAGTGAGCAGGACCAGCGGGAGCTGGCAGAAGCTGCGGAGCCGGTGGCTGACGCGGAGCGGGATGTGCCAATGGGAGAAACAGAGGGGAGGGAGACCCCAGGTGCCTGCTCTGGTGAGCTGAAAAGTATGCCCAGTGTTGCTAAGGCAGAAGTAAAAGAGATTCCCTGTGGGTCCTCCTCATACCTGTCTCCGAAAAACTACATTAAACCCACATACCCCTCCCAAGCTCAGCAGCTGGCTGAGCTTTCGCTGAAAGATCGCAAGGGCAAGCCTCCAGCTGTGCCTTCTGCTCCGCCACCCCCACCTCCTCCGGACCCAGGGGACGATTGTGTGCTGCAGGAAAAGGAATTGTACCCCTTGCTGCTTTGTAGCCCTGAGAGCAAGAGTGACACAGAGGAGTCTATTGTGGATGCAAGAGCTGAGTGCCAGCACGGAAGGTCGTGCTGTAGCCATCGCCCCTTGAACAGATCGAATCCAAGACAGCCTTGGACATTACCCTCTTCTCAGGTGACTGTCCAACCCAGACAGCCTCTTCAATTTTGGAATCATGTGAGATGAAAGACTGCAGAGGTTGGGGACTGGGAATTGGTTGAAAAAAAAGTACTGCCTACATCTGGCGGTGAATTAACTGTCGAGGGGGTGGCCAGAGAGGGGGATAAACAGATGGCATACCTGGTTTTTAAGGCAGCCCCAAATTCAGGCCAAAATTATGACCACCAGGTTTTTGCATGGAAGGTGGTGCAGGATTTACCGTTCAAGATGGCTCAGTGTGGAATTAATTCTTCAGAGGTGATGCAGTTAATTCAGATCATCAATACCAATCTTCTTGCACCTTATGATATTGCAAAGGCTTGGTGGGATCCCCTCGTGTTGGAGCAGTGTCAGCGAACTGGCATGTCAGCATTGATAAAAACAATGGAGCTGGTGTCCCCTAAACCATGATACGTTACGATACGGCAGGGTGTGAAAGAGCCTTTTTTACCATTCGTAGAAAAAGTTGACGTGGCCCTGGAGAAACAAGTCAATGATGAAAATTTGAGACATCTCCTTTGTAAACAATTGCCTAGAGACAATGCAAATGATGAGTGTAGAAAAATTATTGAAGTGCTACCAGGGGATCCCTCCCTAGCTGATAAGGTCACTGCCTGTCCCAAAGTTGGGACAGTGGAACACAAAATGTACACCTTGGCAACCCTTTTGCAGTCATCTGAGAAAGATTATACAGGTGGGCAGCAGGGACGCTCAAAGGTGGGTTGCAAACAGAAACATAAGCAAAGGGGAGTTGGAAATATATGTCATTGGTGCGGAAAGCCTGGCCATTACGCAAGACACTGCAAATCTAGGTTTCATTGATGCCATTATGATTTTTGCTTTTTCATATATCCTTCTCATATCCCCCCTTTGTATACACTTTTATGCAGCTTTTATGTATCCCTAATGATTTTAACCCACATACCTGTAATTCCCTAAACCTGATAACTAGCTTAGACCCAGAGTTCTGTTAAGCCAAAAGACTAAACATCGGAGTTGGGGATCAGAGAGCCCCAGACACCAAGGTCCTCTCCAGAACAGATTCTGTAAACTATTATAGATCCATGTAGGGGGAAAGTTCCTCATGACTGGGGCTTCTCTTGGGTCCCTCACTGGGGGATCTACGATAGATATACTAATATACTAGTATACAAGTTCTATAATTATATACACAAACCATCGTATAACTGCATTTGCCAGTGCATTCTCCAGGCGTGTATGCCTCTGGATGTGACACACTCTAAGGATCCTTAATAAACACCAAGGTAAAACCCTTTTCCCCTCTAACTGTGTTTGACTTTTAATTCTATGAACACAGGTTAAGGCATCAGTTTCTGGCAACCATGAAAGGACATTTGGAGACCTTGAGGCTCGCAGTTTTGGGTTGAAAACTATCTTCACTTCGGCCTGCCTGCCGGCATTTCTGCGGGACTGAAAGTGACAATCCAGGACTACAGTCAGAGACCTCTAGGCCCCAGCAGCGAACTCGGAGAACAGCAGAGAGGTGAGTTAAAGAGGACGGTATCGTGATAGCACTGAGGAAAGGGAAATCTCTAGAGATAAAGTTGGTTGGGGGTTGTGGGCCTACAAAAAGCCTGCAAAAAACGGGAGATTAAACTTAATTCCCCCTTGTGAAACTGTGGAGGGAGGGGACGCCCTCCACTATATCCACAGGACCTGGGAGCTGTTCACAGCACAGCTGCTTGTGTGGCTCAGAGGTCAGAGGTGGGTTAAGGTTGGTTTGGGAAGCCGGGTCCCTGGTGAGGACAGCTTTTTCGAGCGTGCATTCGCTTTCTGCTTGTGTATTCTGCTTCCTGTAGCTTGGCTTGTTAGCATTTCTAAAGCGCTGTGGCTTGGTTCATTAGCATTTCTAAGGTGCTGTAGCTTGTGTTGTTGTAATTGCCTGGAAAAGGGAATTCCAAGGCCAGGTTGCAGGGGGAATCTCGGAGTTAATTCTCCAGCGACGTTTTTGTCATGGGCAGTGTTTCTTCACATGAAATACCCCCTGATTCGCCGCTAAATATGATATTAGAGAGGTAAAACTGGAGACAGTTAACTGGGAGAAGAACTAAGCTCGATAAGCAAGAACTGGTTAGGCTTTCAACCTGGGTTTGCCCAGCATTAAGATTAGCAGGGCAAAGAAGCTGGCCTTCTTTAGGAAATTTAGAATATGAGCTTGTTGTAGAGTTGTTGGCAGAGCTACGATCCTTAAAGAGATTTAATAAGCTGCAATATGCTCAGCTTTTCATCATGCACCTGAACAGTACAGAGGCACATGAGATGGAGAAAAGCGGTATGGAGATGACTGTGCAGAGAACGAGAAAAGGGAAGAAAAAACCAAAAGTATCAGAAACTAACCTGGACAGAACAGGGGAAACAGATATTACCGATATTAACAATATGGTAGCTCTGGCACTGCGTAGGGGAGGCTCCCCTCCCCCCGCTGCCGCCGCCAGCACAGCCTGCCCAGGTGAGGGTGGGGGGTGGGGGCCCGCCACCGCCGCTTCCACCACCGCCGCCTCCGCCGCCTCTTCCACAGCGGGGACGGCCGACTCCAAGCTAGAGTTAGCCAGGAGGAAGCTCCGGCAGCCGCCGCTCCCCGCCCCCACCTCCCCACTCTCCGAAAAAGGGGGAGAGCGGAGGTGGGGTGCGCGCGAAACTTGTCTCCCTCTTTGACCACAGAGAGGGAGGGAGCGGGGGTGGGGCAGGGGCGATGATGCCACCGCCCCCTGACGGCCCTGAAGGTGGAGACAGGGGTGGGGGGCCCCGCCCGGGGGCCCCGCCACTCCCGCTTCCCACGGATGCCGAAGTATGAGCCGGTGGAGTCCGTGTCGGTCCTGGTCCCCACTCCGCCGCGCTGGCGCTACAAGCGTCAGAGGGGGAAACGGGAGATGCCACTCACACTCCCCGCTGCGTCGGACGGCGAGCTTTAGAGCTGAAGGCTCTTGATCTCACTAACCCTCTGACCCAGACGGCTCTTTTAGAGCTAGGGACAAAGGAAGCCGTTCCCAATCCCCGCTTCCCTGCTCTGCGAACACTGTGATTAAAGGAGAGGCAGCTTCTAACCAGCCTTCAGCTGAAACAGCCTCAATCAAAAGCGAACGGGATGATTCTGATACGGATGGTTTCCGTGGGGAGGGTGGTAGGAGGAGGGGAAAGAGGCCGAGAAGCAATAGCAGCAGCCAGCCCAGCTGCCAAACACACGAGATCAAAAGTAGATGAAGAGGAAAGGGAAAAACCTGTATTAGAAGTACCTCTGAGACAAGCTGTGGGAAACCAAGGAGTGATTTATATGGAGACACCGTTCTCCTTTGGAGAGCTACAGCAGTGGAAGTCAACAATTGGCAGTTATAGGGACAATCCACAGAAGGTAGCTCTGTGTATGGAAATGGCCATCAATGCCCAAAACCCAGACTGGGTTGATCTGAATGTTATGCTAGATGAATTATTAGATAACACAGAGAAAGACACGGTTAATGTTATAAATACATATTATAATATTGGCTTTTCGCAAATATTGAAATGTAATATATGTTATAAAATAATTCATGCTAAAAAGAAATTATTGAAAGCCATAGCGTTTTTTTGGCTAAAAGACAAGAGACCAAAAGGGGTATGTACCACATGCTAATGGGGAAAGGTATTCATCCACCAGAGAAGATAACTGTCTCTAAAAACGTTTATTCAGAGAGATGTTTGTCGTCTGACAAGACCCCAGCGGTATGCATTCGATATGCATTTACGATAAGATAAAAATTC
>WEIT01030565.1:0-35868 GCA_013389985.1 Dryoscopus gambensis | reverse complement strand
ACTCGCAGCCCGCAGCTGGGCGTGCAGAGCCCGCCCGTGAGGCGCTTCTCCCGCCTGTGGCAGCCCCGTCCTGGCGGCTCGCGCGGCGCGCCGCAGACCGTGTGTGCGCCCTGAGCGTTGGCCATCAAAGAGAACTAAACTTGTGCATTGTTTGTCGAGGTAATTCTGCTCCTAGCAAGCTTTAAGGTTTGAAGTTTTAAGTTACGTTGCAGAAAGAGCTCAGTGATTAAAATTTAATGTTAATATTAAAGCATCGACTCAGTTTTAGATTGGAATTTGCATTTCTGCTGTATCGCTGTTAACGCTCACTTTTTTTCAAATGCTGATCGCTGTTAGCTTATGTTAAGGCACGCGAATTCCTCAATATGAACAGCTAAAGCATTAAACTTGTCAGGCGTTGGCTGTAACTTCTTGCAGTGCTGGTGGCGAGGTGGGAAGAGTTCGATGCCCGTGGGAGCAGACGGACGATGTGCAGGTGTCCGTGCGTGATTCCCATCCCCATCTCCTCCTCAGAGGTGACCAAAGGCACGGGCTGGGGACAAACAGGGAGAAAGGCACCCGCATTGCCACACATTTTTACACATGTGAATTTTCTCCTTCCCACCCCACCTTGTTTTGTTTTAATCAGATCGATGGATGATCTCCCCTATATCAAATCCTCCACGCGTCCTGCTATTAAAGGGCTACTTAAAACCTGCATGATGCGTATGAGTTTTGTGCTGTTCATCACCTTCGAGCTCAGATTCTTCAATTCTCCCCTCGTTTTTGGTGTGATCTGGTGATTTAGTCTAATGGAAAATGACGCCATTCCGTGTAGGTGAGAGGTGTTTACCAAAATGTTGTAGTATAGATTGAGCCAAATGTCTCTTTAGTGGTATTTTATCCTTTCAGTGAAATTAGTATGTTTTAAATAAAGCTACAAAGCTGCAGTCATAGAGCTGCTAAAACTTTAGATTGTTATCCCCTTCTATCAGTTTTGTGATACTTTTGTGTCAGGTCTTGGTTGGATTTTTTGGGTTTTTTTTTTTTTTGTGCTCTTGGACCAGATTCACGCCTTGTTATTTTACATCCATTGTATTTTTTTAGCATTACTCTAGCTTGGTTGAGTGTGATGAGGCATAACTGCCAAGGGAAGGGAGGGAGCAGGAATGGTTGATGGCTTTTTTTTTTTTTAAGGTGTGGGTTGTCTACAGAATTACCCAGGGCAGCCTGAGATGTAATACAATGTGAAGGCTTGAGGCAGTGGGAAGTTTCCTGCTAAATACAGTCATGAGTTCCAAAATTTGACCTCATGAGACTGTCTGTCCTGTATTTTCATATCCTCTAGTCCAGTTTGAGTTGGGATTTTTAAATTTGCTTTGAGTCTCCTCATAACCATTGTCAGCAGTTTGCTCACATGTAGATGAAAGTTATTCATGAGCTTGTCAGTCGTCTACTTTCATATTAGGGGTGAACAGTCCTAGGAACACTGTTATTGTAATAACTCTCTTGAAATTTATTCTGTTGATGTAAATGTTGTATTTATGTGTAGCTTAGTTCAATTTATGATCTTGCGTATCTCAAAATGTGGCAGTGAAAATGGGTTAGTGCTGGTAGAATTCTTCGCAGCAAGATCTGGCTGCTCCCCGCTCTTCAAAGGCTTTTTCAGCTAGTGTTTTACTTATCAACATTTCAGATTCGTGTTTTGGGCTGCTCATCATCAGTGAAGACACATTTTTGGCATGCCTGAATACCTTTTAAAATAATTCGTAGCAATTTGTGTTCTGGGTGGGCAATACATTATTTTATCTGTGTAAAGCATAGGCTGAATTAATATAGGGTACATCTGTCCTATATTCAGTTTTCAGGCTGTCCTTATCTGAATTAAGCTGTGTGTTCAAAATAACGTTAAAAGTTGGTGTGTAAGCATGGTTTTAAAAGTTAATGTTTGGTTTCCTCTATTTTATACCCACTTGCATATCTCCGATACAGTATAATGGGCAGATGGTAGGGAAAGCTGTCTGTATAGTCAGCTGTAATTAGTGATAAATGTGTCTTTAGGAATATGTGCATACTTTGTATGTATGAAAAAACAGAGTAGTTAAATTTGGAGATCTCTTAAAGGCTTGAATTCATGTCTTCCCAGCATGGTCTTGTGAACTGGATGACTAAACATTAGCAGAACTGAGAGGTGAGGGAAATACCATACCATGTATTCCTGCAGGAGGGAGGGAGATCCCTTCTGAATCTTGAATTACTGAATTGACAGAAGGACACATTTTCTGTAAACTTCTTTGTTGAATAGTCCTGGACATAAAGCTGTAGCCACTTCAAGACAGAAAAATTAATCCCATAGTTCAGTAATAACTGTGAAGTTTTGGGGACTTATTTTCCCTCTGTACTTGGCATTTAAAGCAGTAGGAAGTGACAGGGATGTAAGGATGCACTGATCCCAGTAAGAATGCATTTATTTATGGGGTAAGCACCTTAATGCAGTCACTGGAAGAGTTACGTTGGAGAAGGTCTGTAGCAATAAAGCAATGTGAGAATAGTTCTTTGCCTGCTTGTGGCTTGGGTAGTTCTCAATAGCATCTCATTTGGTGGCCTTAATGAAGTATCTGTGATAAAGAATTGTTCTTATGTGGTGTGATTAAAATATCAGCTCTAAGGTCGTGTTCTGGTTTGTTTAATACACTTCAAAGCTAATGATTATGGGAACTGCAGACCGTGGCTAATGTGATAAAAGCTGTGTGAGTTATCCATGTCCTTTCTGGGCTTTTGGAGTCATTGCAGAACAGCTGTAGCTGTGAGATGGGAAATGAGGAAATTTCTTATTCATACAAGCTAATGAGTTAAATGTGTGTATGGCTTTTGGGTTAATGAAATTTGACCTCGCGTGTTGTAAAGGATTTTGGTTTAGTTCAGTGTTTAAATATTATGATAATTCTTGAGAAATATTTTTACAGACCTTGAGACTCTTCTTTCATGAAGAATCAATAAAGACAAGTAATTTACTGTCTAGAAGAAGGAAGTTAAAACAATGTGGTTGTATTTAGTTTTAACCAACTAGCTTCCAATTTATAGGCTGGCTGTCTTTGCACTGATTTATGTACTTTATGTACTTCAGCCCCAAAGCCCTTCATCATTATATAGAAAGAAATAATTGCTTAATAATGCTCTCTGTTTCTGCTCTGCTCCGTGTGTCTGACAGTTCTAACCCCGTGATGGCTTGGTGGGCCTAATGGACAACTTCCAACTTTAATTTTTTTTTACCAAAACTCCACCTTCTGCCTGTAATGTTACTGTGAATAAACCATGTTACTTTAATAAAGAAGTTTTTATTTACCATATGCAACTGCTGCTGCTAGAAAGATGTATTCTGTCAGAATCAAAACTGAAGCTGTGCCGTGTGTGCAGGGGGTGTCTCAGATGCACAAACCAAGCCCTTGTGAGCCAGCAGTGACTCCCCAGACTGTGGCAGAGCTGCAGCTCCCGTGCTTTTCTGCTTCCCTCTATTTTTGTCATGCCCGTTTCTGTGCGCGCAGTAGGTTTGGGGGGGATTTCCTCATCTCGGAAAAGAGAACTGTCATTTCCTTTTTAACCTTTCTGCACAACACACTAAAAGCTTCGTTTTGCTTTTGCAGTTCTGAGAATTTTGCGCAGATAGCACAGAAAACGAGTGCTTTAATTCCCTTTGCAACGAGACAAGATGCCCAAACACAGCTCACCAGTTGCGTTTTGCACCTGGTGCTGTTGGAGCAGCAACGCCACTCCAGCCTTGATTTTCCTTTGGGAGTTTGGAGTGAGCTGGAGGACTTGGACATCTACTTTTCACTGTGATTTTTTTTAACTGCCCTTGGCATGTCAAGGTAGTGTTAAGAGCGTGGGTGCTCTGCCAAAGCCAGGCTGTCGGAACTCCTCAGCATCACTCAGCCGCCGGAGATTGCCTCCTTCCCTGGCAGAGCAGCAAAGTGCCAGGGCTTGGGGACTGTCTCCATATCTGAGGTGATGTGCGCTGCCCTAGTTTTCCCCATACATCTCACTTATGTAAGTTGGAGTTGGAAAGAAGGGTCCAAAGATTTAAGACATCATTTTTTAATTGGTACACCGAAACTGCCCTTTCCCAATGCTTTTCTTTCCATGTTTAAATTAAAGCAGCTCCTGGAGCATTTAATGACTGTGTGCTTGCCACAGCAATTGGAGTTCACTGAAGCAACTCATGTTTTCTCTCTCAGATATCTTTTTCTCAAAAGAAGCATTTGCTCCAGCTTCTAAACTATTTAAAGCAATTAATCAAAACCTAAGACAACAAGAACAGCTTACTGTAATATCAGGTCTCCAGCTTGAGATGAGGTTGATGCGAAGGGAAGGTGCCCAAGTCCCCATGAGTGTGTGTAAAGCCTGTAGGTGAATGATGACCTTTTCATCTGCTAAGAGATATGAGAAGTGGGAGGAAGAAGACAGGGGAGCCGAGTTATTTTTACTGTAAATATGTCAGTTTATTGACTTGTTAATTTCAGATTTATTCAAAAAAGCAGGAGGAGGAAACCGTAATGTCTGCCAAAAACAAAGTAATTAGTGGGAGTTGAAAGATGTCTAATGACTCTTACAAGTACTAAAGAGGAATAAACTAGTCCCTTATTAAACTGGATATGGACTTTTAAAACACTGTAGTAATTCTATTTTATCTTTAAAGGCATGTGCAGTTGCATATGGTAAATAAAAACTTCTTTATTAAAGTAACATGGTTTATTCACAGTAACATTACAGGCAGAAGGTGGGGTTTTGATCAAAAAAAAAAATTTAAAAACCAAAGCTGACTCCACACTTCTAAAATAAGGCTTCAGATAACACTTGACAAAGCTGATGTTTGAGTTGAAGATGACAGAACAGTTTTAGATTAATGCTTGATGTGCCTGCTACAGCTCCTTGGTCTAGTGTGACAAACAAGATCTTGTTTCATGACTGCATGTGCTATGGAGCAGCTTCTTTCTGCGCCAAGGGACCCTGGTTGTGATTAGTCCAGTCACAGGATTCATCAACACATCTGCTCTCCTGGTTTTCTCTAGCCAAGGGAGCTGTTGGTGGAGATCTGCAGGCTGGGGAGCTGGGGAGAAGAGGACGGCAGTGTGAGAATCTGAAGAGAAGTGAGCCAGGTGTCGGGAAGAGCAGCCGTCCAGCAGCCGGAATGTAAACCTGGGGGATGCAGAGCTGAACCCTTTCATTCAGCACTGCTCTGGTCTGTGGTGGCTGTGATCTCATTTCCATCCTGCAGCAATGTTGACTTAAGTGTGACAGATAGGGATTATGTTGTCCCCAGCTGGTCATAGTGGAAGTCTGGGAGGGCTGGTTTGCCTTTGCCTCGGGTCATTCCTCTGCATCTGAGCTGGGCCTTCCCTCCTGGTTTGTCCGCCTCCCTCCGTGCCCAGGCCTCCGTGTGCGGATCTCCCTTTCCGTGCTCTGCTTTCCTCTGCTGTGCCCAGCGCTCTGCGCTCCTGCAGCGCGTGCTCCCAAACCTCTGCTTCTTTTAACCTCCGAGGCTCCTGACTTCTGCCGCCTGGGAATGCAGCTGCAGAGCCACAGAGCTGGGTTTGTGGTGCTTTGCAGCTGGAACCGTTCCCCCGGTGCCCTGTGCTGTGCGGGCCCGGCTGCAGCTCCCCGGTTCGCTGCCCCCGGGGTGGTCACTGCGGGCACCAGCTCTGCTGGCTCTGGGCTGGCTGCAGGGCAGGGCCTTGCATTAATGCTCCCCACATCTCCCAGGCACAGGGAGTGTCCTGGTGTCACCAAACCCCACGGGCATTTTAGAGCTTTTGGACTCTCCACTTGCTCAGAAGCTGCTTGGCATCATCTGTAGCTGACAGTTCCCATCTGTTCTTCCTACCATGCCTCTGTTCAAATACTAAAGAAAGCAGGATATTAGATGTATGGGAAGATACCAAGGAAAACAAATATCAGACAAAAAAAAGCAAGCAGAAATATTTAATTACTGGGGATATGGAGCAGCAGGGCATATAAGATACCCATGACAGTGAGTAAGAATTAAATTGACTGTAAGTAGATCTATTTTGAAGGGATGATATGCATGAAGCAAAAAATGCCATTAGTAGTTTATCATATAGAAATGTGAGGGAGGAAAATGTGCATACAATATTAAACCACAGTGCACTTGTGGATTTGACATAACAGATAGCAGGTCCCCGTATATGAAGTGACAGCAAAACACCCTTTAGCTGCAAGGGGACAAGCTTTCACTCAGTCAAAGTGAAAACAAGTTCTCGAAGTGATGGAAGCATATTTCCCAAGAAGAATATGAGGACGTCTCATATTTGGAATGAGAGAAAAGCAGTATAAATTCAAATCTGCATCTAAGAATTGTTACAAGGAGCTGGGTCTCATAAGGATCTTCATTACCTGTACTGAAAGCCCTATGGAGATAGAGGTATGATAATGTGTTCCCACTATTTGTCATTTCAGGAGTGGTGGAGACTAATTAAATTTATTTTCACCATCCTTTCCTAATCCTTATCTGTGTTACTATCCTATCTTGGAGTTATTACTTAATTCCTTAGGAAGCATAGGGCTTTGGAAGAATCCCTGGAAATATTGCTGAAGTACTGAGAGAGCAAGGACAAAATTAAATTTTTGCTTTCAAAGGCTCCAGGATTATCCCAGGAGCTCCAAGAAGGTAACACCAATGGATGGGATACTTTAAAGGAGAGAAGGTAAACAACTTCCTTGTTTTTAGATCTTCTGGTAGTGGACAAGTCACTTAATCTTTACTTAACCTACGCTTCTCCAGTATAAAATGAAAACAGATTCTTCCGACTCATAAAATCTGTGAATGGCTGTGAAGCATCTGGGGCTAGTTTGTTAAAGGTGAAAGTCTGTTTGACTCTGATTAATGCTTTTAACAACCTCAATGTATATAAGCCATGTAAGCAACTAGCTGGGCATGTAATTCATCAGGCGTGGTGATCTTTGCTGTCTCAGAGCAGCTTGGTATAGATTTTTAGAGACACCAGATCGTTCCTATTACTTACTTGAAGGATAAATTGCAACATTTATCATGGCCTTCCCATTTTTGTTTTGTAAATCTTTCAATACAATGATTGAAAAACACTTTGAAAGCTAATAAGTGCAAATCCCAGATATTGTTGGAATTGTGTTTTGCACCATCCTGATCAGAGTAACAGCTAGCATCAATAGACTTGCACAACACATAAATGTTATGTATTTTCAAGGAGGCCATTAGAGCACAGCATTCATTTGGAAAATATTTGGAATAATAACCTGTCATTCACTCATAGAAAATTTCAGTGTTGAGTTGAGTTTCAGTCAAGAAAATACTTGATATCCTTTTGAAACAAGAAATTGTGCCATCACTGAAGCCTTGCAAGGTTGTGCAGAGGCAGGAAGCAGCATATTAATGTGAAATTTCCATCTTTTTCACGCTTAAATGGAGCGGATCTGAAGTCAGTTCATTCAACAAAATGGCAATTTGGATCTATTTTACAGAGCTCACTTGAGGCAATGTGCTCTTGCTAGTTCGCTGTAAATATGGATTCTGAGACTACGGAAGTTTTTGCATATTTCAATTACCATTAATTCTGTTTGCTCAAATTTTACCTGGTTGACTAGAGAAATAAAGTTTTCCTGGGTATCTTTTGGCATATACAAAATCTAGTTAATTAAGACATGCTATACTTTCTCCCCAGAGTCAAAGTATAATGTTCAGCTGGCCGACTTGCATGAATAATCCATCACTGTGAATCATTAATTTAGAAGACAAGCTATGGTAATTGATGTCTTTATGCAAGCAGTGGAAATGCTTAGGGAAATCGCTTATTTTTTTCCTGTTAGTTCCTTTTTTTAATTTGCTTTGGAATATTTCTAGGCCTGAGTAGTGTTGATTCTGGAATGGATTCACCTGAGATTAACGGTTTCTGTGGGAATGGGATCTCTTTCTTGGGTTGGAGTAAAAATCTGAATATTTTTCATTTGAAAAACTGTTAAAATCATAAGACTTAACCTTGAGCTAATCTTGTTGCATACATTGGGCGAACCACTCTTTTTGGAAAGTTTTGGAAGTTTCTAGGAAAAGGACCTGGCATGGTCATCTGAGCAGTCGGCTTTGTGTGCTAAAAATGCCTTTAAAATTTCCTGTCATTATTTGGTAATGCAAACAGAGATTGCAAGCACTACCTACTGGGTAAGTTGGTGTTTAGACCTTCCTGTATTACAGTCTGAGTTGCCCGCATGTTTTTATATCAAATTAAGCATATAAATGCTGAGAGAGCCTTTTATATTGTTGGAATATATATATATATATAGGTGGAATATATATTTTATTGGAAAATGTATATTTTGTTGGACTATGTACATTTGAAGGTAATTCATTACATAATTCATAAAGCTCACCTGTATGTTACATTATACTGTAACCATTGTGTTTGTGTGGCACGAAAAACTCATTTTGTTTCCTTTTGGGAATCTCTTCACTTTCACTCATAATTAAAACGTGAGGGTTTGCTACCAACTTACAATTATTTTGTCTGCCTTCAGAACAAGGGAGAGGCAGTTGGTTGGTGTTGAATGGGAGCCAGCCGCTTGGTGGCATTTCAAAAGTGCGATATCAATAACCCATGTATGACTTAAAGCATATCTATATTATATAATAAGGTCATATATGCAAAATATTATAAAGTCTTTTGATTGATGTTAATGGGATTTGAACTATGAGTACATAGTACTGTGATAGTTTTTATTCCACAGAGGAAACCTCCTCAATATTTCTTGTGTGTTCTGTAGCTGAAATGCAAGGTGGACCATTTCTACAGACAGAGTTAAGATGTAACAGTTCTGAAAGTGAGCAGGCAGGCTTATTCTGTGTTGGTTTTTTTTTTACCCTCGAATATTTACTTCCCATTTAGGCATCAAACTAGAGGCGTATTTGATCTCGTGTGCTTGGCTGCTCCTGTTTGTTCCCAGCTGAGCCCTGGTGTGCTGCTCTTTGAGAAATCAGCCCTGAATTTTGACATTGTACACAGGAGCAAAAAGAGAACATATTCCCAATAAATTCGCATTTCAGCTGAATTCAAATAGGCTTTTTTGTTTGGGTTCAGTTTCATAAGGTAGGAGAGGTGAAATGCTGCTGATAGCTGCTGTTATTGAAAAATGGTAATCACAACTTTCATAAAGTGAGATAAGCCATGTTTATTAATGCTTTCTGTGGACATAGAGTGACTTGGCCCTGGGACATTAAATGCCTAAATGGGTTGTGTAATTAGCTTTTTTCCACTTGCAGATCAAGCAGCTGAACACACAACATTTTCTGAGTAGCTCGAATTATTTTTGTTGTGTTAGTTTAAGCCAAGGGAAAGCAATTCTAATTTTTCAGGTTTTTTAAATAAAATCAGAGCTGCACAGTGAAGAGAACTGGGGTTCTGAGGAGGTTTCTATGCCAGCCATAAAACTGGGACAACTTCTGTGTTTCCATCCCTGACACAGAACAGAGATTTGAACTGTATTGGTCTGCTTTGGCAAAGAAGTCCAAAGTCATGGAACCAAAACCGTGGGTTGTAGTGGATATGGGCAGAGACCTCCCCAGGCAACCTTCTCCTGAGCTTTCTTGTGTTTGCCAGCAAAATTCTATTGTTTAAGTCTAGCCTGATGTTTTCTTGCTGCAGTTTGAAACTCAGCTTGTCCCATCCACTGTGTGCACACAATCAGAACAGTATTTTAATGCCTTTTTTCTTCTCCCTCCATGATTGATATCAAAGGGAGGGACTGAAATAAAACATCCCCAAACTGGCCAAGTTTGAGCTTTTAAATCCATATTAATTTCATACTTGGCTACCTCAACTGGCATCATTGTTAGGCCAATTAAAAAAATAAACACCCACCCTAAAGAATTCACAGCCAGGCTGTGTCACACTCAATCCTGGGGAAAATTATTTAGGCGTAGGGAATACTCCTGGTTTTTGAAAGACACTGCTGGAGTGCCTGCCAAATGTAAGTATTCTTCCCACAGTAACCACCTTGACCTCTTTGACAGTATCATAAACCAAATAAATACACAGCAATATCCACAGTTAGATCAGACATTACAGGGGAAAATTTCGAGTCTGGATTCCTGGATAAAGTAATCTCAGCAGTTCTTGGAGGGAGGGAGAGAGTGAGTGAGTGGGGAGTTGCCAGTGTCAGACAGGAGGTAAATATGGTCACAGTTCCCTCCCTGAAACAATTCAGCAAAATGACTTCTGGAAATCCGAACAACCGGAGGACTTTGAGGTAGTTAAGCTCTAATTTTGTAATGTCATGGTTTGACTCTTTCTATATAAGACAGGTTAAACGAGTAGGACCTTTAAAATGAGAACAAGGAAATGTTTGTTTAATAAGGCCCCAGTAAAGATTTTTTTTCCCTAATGCAAACTCACTGAATGGGAGTATAAAAGTGTTTGAGGTTAGGGATCAGCTGTGGCCATTCACGCTTGTAATTACAGCTGTGATAAGTGTGTTTTCAAGTCTTGCTGTGCTAAGAGTTTTCTTAATCCCTTTTTTTACTGCCTTTCATTGGCCCTCCTAGTACATTGTAACAATTCCTGAGAACTTGTGAATCATGGGAAAACAAGTGTTAGGCTATTAATTTCTGGCTATATAGAGACGTGAGCTTGCCTGGGCAAGTGCATGGCTGTGTCTGACATCACTAATATTGTATTTAGGAGCCACAGTGAGCACACAAATATTACACCTCTATGTGGTGAAGACTGGGCTGTTTAAAGTCAAGCTTTTTAATGTAGCATTGGGGAAAAACATGTAGTGAACTTTCAGTCCATTATTAGTAGCCTTGGTTACTGTGGGCTTTGGGAGCTGGAAAAGAGATGTCTCCTGGTGAAGGCTGGATGTTTTCTGCTATTGCCTTCCCTATATTTTTATGGAAACAAGCACTGATGTCTCACAGCTGGTTGCTCTTTAAGTGCAGAAATTCAATCCACTGAATGTCCCATGGGATTGATGACAATCCAATGATTGTCCCATTGGACACTTGATACAGTGGAGCTGCTGTCCCCAATAAAATAGGTGAGCAGTCTTTAAGTTCCTTAAATCAAATGAAGATTCAAATCAATTTTTTTCCAGATGTAAACCAGCCAAGTCATTTGGTCAGCAATGATCAAATGCTGTTTTGTAATAAATACTCCATGGATGTGTTTCTCGTTTGAAAACAGAGTGGGGTTAGAGCTTCAATTCTTGGTTGTGTACGGCAGAATTTGTTGGCTGTTCCTGCGTTCCAGAAACAATTGCCACAGCGGGGTTGTGACGGACAGGATGTGCTCCTCACCCAGCCCCAGGCAGAGCCGGGCTCCAGCGCTGCCTCCGGGGTGCAGCTCCGAGCTCCCTTGGCCCAAATATCCGCGTGCTGCTTCCCCTGTCCCTGCCCCGCTGGGCCGCGCTCCTCACGCTCTCCCGTCACCTCTGCGCGGGCACTTAACCGCTTCCAACATCATCTCCGCGTTCTTCACTTCAGCGTAGTATAATCCTGTATATTCCGCCGTGGATGAGTTGGACAAAGAAGAAATAAGCCTAGAAGTAACTTTAGGTGGATGATTTCATGCTTTGAAGCGGGCCAGCCATAATTTTAGTGTCCCGTGAGTCCCAGTGATAAACTGTGATCATGAGACAGAGGTGGCCATGCCGCAGAGTCCACAAGGAGCACAGCTGATCTCTGTGTGCTGCCTCAAGGATTAGCAGAGTTTTTGTGCAATGAGAGATGAGCTGTTGCCCATTTACACCTGGGGGTGTATTTGGATCCAGTGGAATAACTGTGGTGACTAACTAAAAAAATGTGTGTTATTTGGGCACTGCTTCTCATCCAGCTGCACCAGCTCCAGGAGGTCTGTGTGAGGCAAGGCATTCTGCCTGCTTGTTGCTTAATGAGTTTGCTGCGGAGACAGATTGACTGAAAATTAAAATATTTTTTCTTCTGTGACTATATTTATGGAACTGCTTGGCACAAACTGGGCCTGAATTCATTACTTTGAGGTGCAGCTGTCCACCTTGCCTATTTGACAGCTTAATTTAGACATAAAGATCAGATAACCTGTGGAAAGCTTGAAAATTGGGATCTTATATACCGGCACAAGAATTCAGGTTGGCCTACTTAGTTTTGAAAGCCATGCTAATTAAAAAGATTAACCTAATTTTAAGTAAGTGTATATATTACCCACCAATATTGGATGCACATGAATCATAGCTTGTCATACAAAAACTGGGAGCAGTGTCACAGTGTCTCTAACAAAAGGTAGAATTAATAGTAACTTGCCATAAGAAATCCTTATCAAAACACCTTGCTGGAAAACAATTTGGTTTGGGGAGGGGGGACAGTGAGGTTTCAACCTTCAGTTTTCATCTGCATGTTGGAAATGATTTGCTTCCTTTCTTTAAGGTATCGGAGTTTCCAAATTATAAAAATCTTCAAAGAAAATAACACCAAAACCAAACCACCCAACTGCATAACCCCCAAAAATGCTCTGTACAGCACAGCGTGAGCGTGTTCCTGCAGCCTGGGGAGGTTGTGTAGCTGTGAGCCAGCAGAGCTCGGCATGAGTGGTCTGTTCCTCCAGGGCTTTGTGATTGCTCCTGTTCATGGGAATTGCCGCAGCATTTACAATCGGGTCTAACGTGATGCAAGCTCCTCTGTGTGGGAGAATAAGCAAGATTAAGACAAATTCAGCTCCCTCCATGTGGTGTTTAAATGGCTCATCATGGAGTGGGTACTTGGAACAGCGTCAGTTCCCATAAACACAAACCAATGAGGCTTGAACAGTGAGCACAGAAGTGAGCTCCAAGGCCAGATTCCACCTTCCAGGCACAGCTTGAATGCTGGACTCTGAACTGAGCTGTTTTGTCCGTGGTGAGCCAGGAGTGATGTTTCAATAGCCACAAGCCTCCAAGGCCAGGATAAACAAAACTATCGGAACAAAAATGCGAATATTTTATTCCCCCCCAGTAAATAAGGCTTGTTTTTTGCCTCTGACTGAAAAACCCTGTATTTCTTTGGTCTTTGTGTATCTTCTGTTGTGGATGAGATGCTTGCACAGCAGGGAGTAGTTTTTCCTCCCTGCCTTTCTGTTTCTAACTTTCCCGTTTATCCCTTAAAGCTGCTGTTGTTCCAGATATTCTCTCTGAGCAATTCAGAAACACATGCAGGGCACCAAGCTTGCTTCTTGTTTTCATGCCCTGCCAGCTCTCCCAGTTTAAACAGCATGAGGCTGCTGCTGTCCCAGTTGTTTGCTTTTGGTGTTTTTTCCTTAAGTTGCTAAGTTCATGGACGCTTGTGAGGAAACAAGGGGGAGGAAGGACGTGAATGATGATGAGGATTTTAGTGGCAGTTCTGTTTGCTGGGCCATACTAGGTGGTTTATTCATCTGTCTAGATCTGAGTTGTCTGTATTGGTGTCTGGAGTCTTGTCTGTAATGGGGCAGATGTCCTGGTTGCTTGATTATTTTTTTTTAGATATTTGCAGAGCTGCTCTCAAGTGGAAGCATTACAAAACCAGAGTTGTGGAGTTGGAGAAACCATGGAGATAAGAGAGACAAATGAAAATATTTGAGAATATATGAAAAACACCGGCAAAGCAAATAACAGTGGTGCTGAGGGCTGAGAGGCAAGGATTGGAGTTGGCCTTAGAGTAGGAGGAAAGAGGAGTTTAATTTTCTTCTCCACATGGAATTCCCATGCTCTTCACTCCTTTGGGAAGAGCAGTGCTCAGCATCCTTCAGATCAAAAAGAAATTCTCATGGAATGCCTTGTTGGGAGTTTTCCACTGTGTAGAATACTGAGTGAAAAAATCCTGCTGCCGGCTGAATTTGGCATCGAGATTATTCTGTAGTTTTTAGAAAAAAAGTCTGTACTTTGTAACAGATGTTATTCTGCTATGTTAGAGAAATATTTGAAGTGGAGAGGCTTAATGCTAAATTTTTCTCTCAGTTACTGATTTTGCTGAAATGTCCTTGCTCAGTGACTCCATTTTGCTGGTTCAGAACTGAACCCCCCCTGAGCGACTCTTCTTTCTCACCCTTTTGTCTCTGCAGACTTTGTGCTAGACCGGCTGCAGAGCCTTTTTTCATTCTCATGTTGTGCCTCAGCCGTGGCTCTGCTGCTTGGGCTGGGTGCACTTGTCAAAAGCTCTTTCAGCTGGTTTTAAACCCGGGCTTTCCTAGGCCCCGCCTGGCTCCTGGCTGTGCCAGGACAGCTCTGTCAGCTGGTGATGTCCTGGGCACCGGTGCCAGGGCTGCCAGGGGCTCAGCACAGGCTCCCTGAGGTGTGCAGCTCTCCCAGGCTGGCTGCAAGCTCAGCAGGGGCTGCTGCAGTCCTGAGTGGTCATGGAGAAAGGGACCATGGAGCAGAGAGGCGTTGGAGGAACGGTGTCCGTGCGTTATAAACGGCAGTCCCGGTAATGATGAATTGCTGCTGGTAATTAATCAGGGTATAACATCGACTTTGAATGCTGGGGTTAATTGTTTTGGGGTTTTTTTTCTAAAGCAATCTCTGTCTTATTACTGTACTGTAAGGAAGTAATTCTGATCTCAGAAGTGTTAACAGAAGTGAATAATAACTCTCCTGCAAGAGGGACGTTACCTAAATGTAAATGGAGCCCAGTGTTGACTGCAAGGCTGAAGCCAATGTTATTTTGTAGGAAAACAAGCTGGTTTGTACGTCACGCCTGCTTCCAGTTCATGCAGTGACAGACTCCTTTTCTGAAATCCTGATACATTTTAATTAACTTTCTTCATCATCTTGACATAGTTATAGCATAAGCCTGATCTCTTTTCTTCTGAAGTCCTTGTGAAGGGAGCTGGACAAGGTATGGACGAATTAACTTCTACTTTGATCCTTTGAAATGGTGTTTCACGCCACATACTTCCTCTATTTAGTTATTCTGGGGTGATTTAAAGATTGTCATTCTGCATTGTGTTTTGTTAAGGATATTTGAAAACTTTCCTGAGTTGGTTGATGGGCCTTTAAAAGGCATTCAGCAGTGTCTCCTCCAGAGGTGCACAATTTCTAGGTACCTCTCATGCAGCATTCCCTATTCCTAGGACCCTAAGTAGTGAAGGGTTCCTGTTCTGTTGTTGTTTCTCCCTAATTAGTTGTGTCTTTCAGTCCTCCTACTTTGGAAGGTTTAAAATTGGCTGTGAGAGCTTGTATAATGCCAGGCAGAGTACATAGCCTAATGTACTATATCTGAAGTGACTTTATGCATAAATAGAGAGTTGCAAGAAAAACGCTTGAAACGCTGTATTCCAAACTCACTTGCTGTAAATGCTTCCACAGAATGCATTATTAATATATTTTGGTTCTGCCGAAACTGTAATATCATCATGCATTACAGCAATATCTGTGACATAAGTGACAGCTTTCATCACTTATAAAACTATGCTCCAGTACATGCAGGAATCTCGCCTTTAGACTCCGACTGCAGTGATTGCATCTGGCAGTTGCATATGGTGAAACTTAGCTACTGCCCTTTTAATTAAATTATAGTGGGAGCTTGCTACTGGGAGCTTGATGATCAATTGAATTTCACTGGAAAATAACGGAAATGGGACTTATTGTAAGTAGGGAAATTTGTGATACGTGCAAGAGCAGGCAAGAAGTTGTTCTTGTGTCCAAAATAACTGATTGCAGTGTTCTGTCTCTGCTGCTTCTGGTAGGAAGAGACTGCTACAGAATTAGATCTCACCCTTCCTTTCCCAGATAGCACTAAGGAGATCCGAGGGAGGAAAAGGAATGCTGCTGTCTCATTCAGGGCATCTTCCCTAGAGGGTTGCACCCTGAGAGTACTGCATTGGCCTTTTCACTCGGAAAAAAATCATTGCAGAGGTGGAACGTGCCAGAATTGGTTCTTGAGAGCCTCTGAGACCCAACTTCCCCTCCTGTGTCTGGGCATTGTCCCTCCTTCCCCAGCGGATCAGGTCAGCATCTTGGCCACCAGGCCAACGTGTGTGAGAGCGGCCTCGTTCAGAGAGCTGTGCAGCACTGACAGCCCTCTCTGGAGCAGAAATGAGTGTTAAAAAACCACCAAAACCAACCGGTGTGTGCCTAGTTAGGATGCTTCTGTGGCACTTGACAGGCTGAACCCCCCTTTTGGGCTGCTCAAAGCAGATCCTTTGTAGTATTTCAATCTCAAGCCTTGAAGCTCTCCCCAGTCAGGCTTTGGCTTTCTCAGATGAGCCACGGGCACACCCCACATTCTGAACCTTTAGAATCCCCAAGTTCCATAGTGCTTCAAATTTTCTCCTTCTCAGAGCTTGTGGGTTTTGTGTTTTCTTATTTATAGCTCTTACTTTGTGGGGCACACTGGAGCTGTCAAAAATAAGGCACTCTGCCAAACTATTTCTAAAAATTTGTTCCTCCTAGACAGAAGAAACAAACAGAGAAATTGCATATGAGTCCTCCCAACTGCAGGCCTTACAGCAGTAGATTTGGAAACAAGACCACCTTTTTTAATTGTCTAGACATGTATTTAGATGTTCGCTTTAGGCTATTCAAATTTAGGTATTTTGGACATGGCTTCTCAGCATCTCTTTTTATTTTTTAATTGGAGCTGAGGGAATATGCTTGAGGAAGCGCAATTAAGACAACTTTGGCTTGCATAATTGCCTCAGCAGGTTAGTGACTCAGTGCCAAGCTCCATGAAAGTTTAAAAACATTTGGGATTCAACAGGAAAAACTGTCAATATGAAATTTTCCAGTTTACCATTTACCTTTCAGGTTTTCTCAAAGCTCATGGTGCCATGGAGTCATTTAAAAAACAGAAATAAAGAATCCTGAAGGGCATGATTTGGCTGTGTGTTGGAGAGCAAGGTTTTAGTGTGGTCCAAACACTTCCTATAGAATGACTCTTCTTTGTCTTAGTCACTCTGTGCTGGAGGTTTAAATGCCCCACTATTTCATACACCCCTATTGTGCTGCTCTCTAACTAGACTAACCTCAAGGTTTCCTGCTCCACAAGGCAATGACACCATAATTGACAGATGGTGATAAAATCCCTTAACTTATTAATAAATGTTTGTACAGATTGAGGTATAGATGTCATCGCACTGAGACAGACAGATTCCAGCAAGCTCAGTTGGTTCCATGTGTCTGTAGAATATCTGCTTGACAAGGTCAGATGCTCACATAAGCTAAGGGTAAAGATTTTTTAGGGATAAACATTTTTTGCAGCACGGAGAATGTAAGTACATCCCCTAATACACAGGAGCTGCCTCGCTGGCTGAATGTAACACATGTCCTAGCTAGCAGTGATGTGCCTGCCTGCCATCAGGAGGAATGTAGAATTTCCCGGGGTTGTCACCACTCCCAGGGACTGCACTACTGCTAATACCCAAAGTACTTTGTAGATCCCCTCATGTGCTGCTTGCGCTGTCCTCAATAGCTTAAAGCATTTTATGGACATTTAGTTATTCTCGCATTTCCTTGGCTATATTCTGCTGGTTATGAGCAATAACACCTCCTGAATTGCTTGTCTGTTGCTGTGAGAGTTGGTGCCTGATTTGCCTGCTCTCCCCTCCGGGCAGGCTCTGTGTGGCAGCCCCGTGTGAGCAGTCCCAGTGCACTGGGGGGGCCCTGCTGGCTGTGAGTTCCCCAGCAGGGTGTTTGGTACCCTTGCACTGCTGTCCCCTGGACACCTGCCTGTTCCCTGGCTATGGAAAAGAAATTCTTTCTCAGGGGGAGCCAGCTCAGGTTCCAGCTTTATTTTGCAGTCCCTGTGCTGGAGGGAGAGAGGGGCTGAGTGCCGGGGAGGAAAAGGGAGATGGAGAGTGAGCAGCTGATGGGAGGAAGTGTCATGTTACTTCTCTGGGGTGTTCCTGAGGTAAAACCACAGTGTTCTGGCGGTGAGAGTGCTTCTGCTCCAGCGGTGCTGGCTGGAGGTGCAATTTTTGCCCAATCTTCAAACAAAAATCTGACAGGTTTGATCCTTGGACAAAGCAGAAGGGACTGAAAAAGCGATTCTTGCGTTGTTCTGCAGTGGAGAGAGTGGCTTTGTAAGAAGCTTGAGGTTTGTGGTAGCAGCCACATTCCCCTGTTGTTGGAAGGCCTGAGGCAAGCCTGGACTAGCCAGGAGCAAATCGTGACCATCGCTGGGAGCCTCCTCTGCACATCCTTCAGGGTAGCCATGACAATCATTCCTGGCCCTGGGCAACAGCTGAGGGTCTCACTGACTGCTCCTGAATCCCCTGTGCTCAGCTGGGGCCCAGGGGCTTCTTTGTGGAGGGGAAGTTTGGTTCATTTTCTAAACTGTTATTATTAGTTGGGTGGTCCCTCTCTGATATTTACTGGTTAATGTGATCGCCAGCAAGAAATCATTCAGAGTAAAGGTGCCTGCAGCAATTGTCATGTTTACCAACTGGCAGAGCAGTAGTGGCTGAGTTTCAAACTCGCATCCTTCCACGAGTCATCTGCAACAAGCATGGCACAGTTCTGGTTGGGTTGGGAAGGAGAATCCCCCAGTTCCTACCAGGATCCACAGTGGGTTTTTCCTCTGACCAGCAGGTCTCGTTCCCTGAGCAAATCCGTCTGTTGCTTTATCAAATTGTTCTGCCAGACTTCTGTCTGATCCTGCAGCTGCTCTTTACAGGAGACAACGTAATCAGTCCTGTTACCACACTTGCTTTCCTCTCAGGGTTTTTTTTTAACACACTGCTCGGGAATCAGCACTTTTTCTCATTTGTACTTCCCACACCTTCGGAGTTTAGCTTGCAGGTAGCCAAGAGTAATCTTGAAGGTAACTAATCTTAGTTTAGCCTCTGTGTGCTGAGGAACTAAGGCAATGTATCACAGCTTTATTTTGTAAGTTTTTAAAGCCATAAATTAGTTTCTTTATAAAACCCTCTGTAAAGGTGTAAAAGAAAAGGAAATTATAACCCATTTTTTTCAACCTGTCTGACAAGTACAAGGTACTGGAATTCAACCCTTAATTGAATTTTTGGCACCTTCCTACGCCGAGTCCAGGTCTCACTGTTTCAAAATTCGTGGTACCTCATGTCTGTGAACTCAGTTGGAGTTTGTTGATAGGGTATCTCAAAATATCTTGGCTTACAGAGAGCGCCTGCCCCTTTTGCATTTTACTGGAAGCGAATAGTTCAGAGTTTGTAGGTGTGAGGGGGCGAATTTGTTCTGCTTCCTCTTAGTCATCCCAGCCTTATGCTGGGGAAAGGCAAGAGCTGGGTAAGCAGTCCTGTATTTATCAGATGAACGTTTTTCTTCAGCCATCACGAGAATGGGTGTTCCTTGGGCCCATGCACAGGAGCACATCTGGGCTGGCCCCAGGGCAGGTGAGCAGGAGCCCTGAGCTGGTTGGGGCCACTTGGGGAAATGTGCTGGGCTGAATTTTGGGACCGATGATATCTTTCCAGATGTTTTCTGAAATGCTGAATAAAAAAAGTCTCTTGGGAATTGAACCAGGTGTGCCCTCAATGCCAGTGCCTACTGAAGGATGTACATCTGAAATGTTGTTGGGTTTAGTGTTCTATGGCTGCTTTTTTCCCCTGGGAACAGTTGCAAGGCAGAACAAACTGCTACACTCTGACACACCTCTGGAGCAAGTGAGGATTTGTGAAACACAACTGTTTTTCAAGAAGTGGCAAGGAGAGTTTGTTTGCACTGATTGCTTGATTGCCTGGTAGGAGAGAGGTGTTCATGCATCAATTGATGAAATCAAACAAAACTCAGAATCTGACACACCCTTAAATGAGAAATTCATACCTTTGGCCTTAATAACTGTATGGCTCAGGAGTGAAAGTATTTTTAACAGGTTTTTTTCTTATATTTAGCCCATGAAAGCAAAATGCACACAGTAACATTTGAAACTGATGATTCTTGATTTTTAAACGTTGTTCAGTGGGGACGTTGACTCCTTTTCCACTGCTGCAGTATTATTTAACCAGATTGCATTGATGTAAATCAGCAGTGACAGACTGTACTGGGGATGTCTGAGGAAGACAGGAAAGACTGAGTAAAAAGTTTGATGATACTCCCAGGGACTGTTTAAGTTCCTGGATGTGCATTACATAATGTTCAGCTTCATTTCCTTCTCTTAAAGTGTTTGTGAATAGGGCCCAGGCAATTAAAGATGCTCTCAGTGGTGCTGCAGTGACAAACCGGGCTGCCCTGGGCTCTGACTGCCCAGAGATGCTGGGAAGATGCTGCACCAGAATCAGTCTCAGCTCTTGGTTGGATCCAGCCCTCCTGCGTGAGGAAGCACAAACCCAAAGTAATCCAGCCTGAGGTGAGGCAGGAGCAGAGCAGCAGGAACTGCTCTGGCTGGAATGATAATTCAGAGCTGGATTCCCAGTTGTGAGCAGAGCAGTGTGCTCGTGAACCAGAAGTGTGAGAGGAATTGAGCTGAGGAATTTACCACAGACATTTCCCATGGGGGGGATGAGATGAGACCATTTTCACACTGGCTCAGGATTGCTCAGGTGTCTGTGGTGTTTTACAGCCCCTCCCCACTGACCAGCACCAACAGATCTTCAATTTGCTTTGAAGCATCTTCCCTTGCATTGGACTCGGTCATTTATCTTTGTATTTTCACAAATATCTTTAGAGAGCACTGCCAGCAAACGAGCTGGTAAATCCTCTGCCTGTATCCAGGTGTTCATTCCTGCCTCCCTGTCTTCCTTTCCCCTTGGTGTCTGTTGGAACTTCACTGTGAACTTTATTAGAAAACCTCTCTAGATTAAAATGATGTGGAAGGGCAAGGGGAGGAAATCTAAATTGTTTGATTTTAATTCATTCCTACTGGGAACTTCTGTTCTGCACGGTTCAGCCTCTTGTGTTGCCATCAGTGAGATTTGGCACGTATTTAAAACATAAGTTGGGTGCTTTGTCTTGTCAAGAGCATTTCAGTATAAATTCTATTTGTCTCCATCTATGTGCTTACTCTGTTTTCAGTCCAACTAAATAATGAAAAGCAATACAACTTAATTATTTCACGTGAGGAGCTTTTGGTGAGTGGTCACAAAGGAATATGATTTTGATTTGTATATAATGTTGGGGTTCCAGCATTGTCTAATAACAAATATTTTATTAGCATTCAGACAGTCTGACCTGCATGTTAAATGCTTAATTAAGATGTATAAATTTCTCCCCCCTCCTTCCTCTGTGCAGTTATTTAAGCCTGTCTGGCAGCAGTACATAGGACAGAGATCAGTGATGGAGTGCTGAACAGCTGCCTCTGCAACTGCAAGGCTGGGGAACTTCCCGTTTTTAAAATTGAAGATGATTTTATGTGTTTTAACCACATCAGGTCTCAAAGTGAGCTCAAGCTGTTCTTGATCCAGGAGTGGAAAGCTTTAGCTCTCTGTATAATTGCGTCCACATTGAGCTGCACAACTTGTTTGTATAGATTAGGGTGGGAGAGCTCCCAAATTTGGGCTCATCCTCAACAAAAGAAAGATGAGCTCCTGCTTATCTATTTTCTGAGTACCGTTTTTGGTGCCGCTATAGACCTGTGTGATGGAGGTTTATTAAGCTCTTCTTGCCTTGGTGCAGCTTTTAGGATAAGAGAATAATACCTGGGCTCAGTCTATCATGGTGATTGCTGACTGAAGTCTTATGTAACACTGGCAGAGGCAAGCTCCAGGGCTGTTAAATAAAGAAATCTACAGTGCCCATGATCACAGAGAAATCCAGTTATTTTCTATAACAGAAACATTAATAGCCTTAAGTCAATAATTTATAAATGGACAGATTAAAAAAATGAACCGCTATTAAGAAAAGCAGTTGTTGGGGAAGTTTGCGGTGTGCGGAAAATGTTTGGGGTTATAAAAAATGTCTCAGTGTTTCGGAAATAAATAATGATGGTCAGACTGGTGTTTTGCACTGGGCAGCAGTGAGGTGCTGGGTAGTTCTGTCAGTGACCTGAGCATGCAGGCAGAAGGATTAAAGCTGCTGCTTTAGGCTTGTGTGACTTATCTGTGCCAGTCCTAAACAGAGTAAGAGCCTTCAGTGGACATTTTTGCTCTCTTATTAAGAATCGGAGGAAGATTGATCAGGCAGACCGGAGAAGTGACGTGATGCCACCATAGATGAGAGTTTATTGGAAGTTTAGAAAAGGGAAGTATTTCTTGCATATGTGGAAAGAACACGGGAAGAGAGATGAGGGGCAGCGGAGAGGCAAGGCTCTCCTTTTCCCCTGAACCATGTGGGATTGCTGCACTGGTTCATCTCTTTAGTTTTCTCAGTTCAGGACTAAACAAAAGGCTGATGGAGGCTGGGGGACAGGAGGAATCTTAACTAGTGCTGGCACCAGCGGCTGCCAAGGCACGTGTGTGTACCCTGTTGTTCTTTGTATTTTCCCAGCTATAAAATGCGAGTAATAACACTTAAATTATAGATCATTCAGTGCTGTGCGAGTGAATTAGATAATGCTACATAGGCCTTTGAAGATGCAATGCAGAATATAAATGCTATGTAAAGCTTACTTTGTGTCATGTCTGTAAAACCCCTGGTAATGCAGCCCCAGGATTGCTGGGAAGCATAAGGAGAGGCACTTGGGCTGGCTGCATGCAAATTGATTCAGCAGAGCAGCAGCATTCACACAAATCTGTGCTGTGCTGACGAGCCCTGCAGCCTGGCACAACAACTTGTAAACACTTGTGGATAAGGCTCTGAGCCTTGTCCTGTCCAACCCCCTGCTTCAGGAAGATTTGCTCTGTTATGTGGCAAAGGGAAGGAATTGAAATGGGAGCTCTGGGGGTTGCTGTTTCTCACCCAAGACATGCAGCAGTAGTGGGTTGCATGCCAAGGTAGCACAGTTTAAAGGAGAATAAAAATGGAAGGATGAAGTTACACATCCACCGCTCCAGGAGCTGGAATTTTACTATCAGTAGTTGTGTGATGAGCTAAACTGGGTAGAGTGAGAACTGTTGCTTACCCCAGAGCATTTTAGCAAAGCTTGGAGGGTGGATTAGTCAGAAGCATCAGTGCGAACCCTTATTTAAATTTAGTTTCCTTTCTTGTTCCTGCTGGTGGATCTTTCTCACTGTGCAGTACCTTTATCCTCTGAGGCTCTCTGAGCGGGGGTTGACTCCCAGCTAGCAGAGCTACCCAACTTTTCGCTGTTATTTACTAACAAAAGGGAGTTTATTTGGTAACTAAGGCATGATTGATTATTTTTTTTTCTTTCAAAGAATTTTTGGCTACTTGCCACGTGTTTTGCAACTGAGGAACATCACGGAACAGTAACTTTGTCACAGGTGTCCGGCAGCTCTCTCTCACTGCATGAAACAGTTTTATTGTTGGGGGCTTAGGGTGACTTGGATAAATAAGTTGCACCTTGCTAGAAGGTCAATTGAAAGAAATAGCAGCGTTATGGATCTTCTTGGTGGAAAAGTGCAGAAACACAAACCAGTTCCAGATCAGCGTTGCTAAACAGCCACAATTCCAAAGGGAAGTAGGAAAGGGGTTGCTGTCTTTGGGGTCTTTTTCTGTCGAAGCCACGAGTGTTTTGTTGGTCTGGGGCTGGAAGATTTCACAAACACATAGTTACATAATGGAGGAGGTTATTTGTGTGTGAAAATAGATCATTGCTTCTGTTTTAAGCATCTCCTCCACATAACTTCATTGTACATTGAACTCTAGGGATTTTCTTCCCCCACAGATTTAAGATGAAAAAGTTGGCTATTCTTCTTTTTCTCGAGTTGAATTTTATATTATTCAAACCGTCTTACTTTGTCTAAAATTTCTCTTGCAGACCTTAAAATCTCAAGCCATGTATTTCCTTGGCCTGCTGTCTTTGCTCGCTTTGCAAAGCGAAGCCTTCAAGACCAGTTCTCCTGATGAAACCATTGCTGAGCTCTCTGTGAACGTTTACAACCAGCTGCGAGCCACGAGGGAGGATGAGAACATCCTGTTCTCCCCTCTGAGCATTGCCATAGCCATGGGAATGGTGGAGCTGGGAGCCCACGGAACCACCTTGAAAGAAATCCGACATTCCTTGGGGTTTGACGGCTTAAAAAACGGTGAGGCCTTTTCATCTTGTCTTAGAGAAACAGGAGCAAGGGTAGGAGTGGCCTGCTCGTGTCCATGGGTTATTAATCACTGGATTTCTTGGTGGCTTGATCAGGCTCAAACATGTGGGTTCTGCATGAGCTGAGAGATGCTGACATAAAACCCTGGCTGGGGTACCTGAATCTTCAGCAATTGCAGCTCACACTGCTCCTGTTGGTTTCTGCTGCAAAATAAACTTGCCTTGGCCTCTAGAAATAGAAGATTTTTTTTAGGAACGTGCTTTTTAGGGATTATAGTGAAACCTGAAAAGGAAAGCAGTAGTTTCAGCAAGTAGCTCATTTGAAACCTGAATGAAATTTCTTACTCATGCAATGTGCTGGACTCTTGAGCCCTCAGTGAAAGTGTCTTGGGGAGGAATTCCTGAACACAGACATCAGACTGTGTTTATCAGGAGCACTGCAGAGATGATGCCTCTCTGTGGAGGCCACAGCACCAATTGAGTTCTACATTTTGTCTCTAAAACATTAATCAACGTTCCCTTAGCTGTAATTGAGGGAGTTGTGCAGTTGATTTGTTCTGGGCCATTCACTATTCTTGCATACAAGTAATGTTCAGTGAAAGTATTCCCATGATTTCTGCTTGGAATAAATCATTGCAATCGGTTTTTAAGGTTTCTTTTGTTGGTTTTTAAATTAAAAATTTCAGCTTCAGGCATATGATGCAGCAGTACAAGCTTCCTATCTTAAACCAGACTGCTTTAATCCTGTTCAGAATTCCTCATTACCCACCAAGGATTCTGTGCTGCCCCATGAAGGATCCTGGGAGATTCTAGACCTGCTTTTGGGATAGAAAAAGCTGTAGGAAGTCCTTAGTTTCAAAATTTGAAGTTCATTTTTCCTTAACTGGCATTTAGGATGGAACAAAAGTTCGGTTAAGAATTTGTCGTGGCAAGACTTAGAAATGGGCCCTGTAAGAATAACTTTTTTAAATTGCTTTTGCTGTAGGAAGGATTTCCATTGATAGCTTTGCCTCTGGTGGGACTCAAATGTCTCATTAATTAGACTAATTATAGCTGGTAGAAAAAACAGGCTCTAAGTAATATGTTCTTGGAGATTATTCCTTCAGATCTGAAGGTGTGTGTAGGTTTAGAAATAAGTTTATTTTAAAAAGATGACTTTTCTTAGCCTAAAACATCTTTGTGAATTTTTAGCCGAAAAGCTGTGGAGCAACTTTCCTTTCTGAAGCCCTGAAGCTGTTTTTTCCTTCCCCAGGTGAGGAGTTTGCCTTCCTGAAGGACCTTTCTGACATGGCCACTGCTGAGGAGAGTCACTACGTGCTGGACATCGCCAACTCCCTCTACGTGCAGAACGGGTTTCACGTCAGCGACAAATTCCTGCAGCTGGTGAAAAAATACTTTAAAGCTGAAGTAGAGAATGTAGATTTCAGCCAAAGTGCAGCTGTTGCTACTCAGATCAATAAATGGGTGGAGAATCACACAAATAGTAAGTCCATGTGATCCTTTTGTACACTTCCTGCAGGAAGTGTTTCTGCTTCCAAACTTATCCAGTGCTGTTGGGTTGGTGCTTAGGCTTTTATCTGTTCTGTCTGAGATTGAAGTTTCTCCTCCCAGGAAAAGAATTCTAGTATTTCTATTTTTTTCTGTGTAGGAATGATCTGTCATAAGTAATATTAGTCATTGTTAATCATGTGGCATCTATTTGAATATTTTTTTCTCTGGTCTTACCATCTGTAGCGTTTATTGAATGAGACTCTTTTAATGGTAGGCATTTTAATAGTATTTTAAATTGTTTTAAAAAATGGTAAGTATTATTGCTAATGGCAGAAAAGCTGTCTGCAGAGGGGTTATTGGCTCATGCTTTGGATGTGTGGAGTATCACTCCTCTGAGGAACTCATACTCACAAGGTACTGAGAAACAGAATAGTAGGGAATACAAAGATAATTTTGAACCACAAAATCAGCCTCTGTAATGTAATATTTTGCAATGTGAGGAAACGAGATAGCGTGTGGAGAGGGTGGTTGATTTTAGGAACGCTGTCAACAGTTTCACAACACAAATGTGCAGCAGGGGAGTTAAGCACAAAATTACTGCAGTAAATATGCACATTGAGAGCTGCAGGACGCTGGCTTGGCTTGGCAGCTCCCGGAGAGGTGGCATTTCCTGGAGACGTGCAGAGTCCCAATATCTGGGAGCCTCCTGTTGTAGGCATCAAAGCATGATCTTGCTCTGGTTCATCTGGCCCCCTCTGAAGTTGGAGGGTAATTGAGCGGGGTTTGGCTCTGACGCTGTTGTACTGTTGGGAATTTGAAGGGATTGGAATTACCTGGAAGGAATTAACACCATCCCCATGTAGTCTGAGCACTTCAGAATCTGTAATGCTTTGTCTTGGTTTAGAAGACAGGTGACTGCCAGGGGAAACCAGAGCCTCCCTTGGAATGGAGAATGTAAAGCCCCCACCTCCGAATTGCTATAATTTTGAAATTATGGGGATTTCAGGCAAAGATATGGGGATAGGAATACCAGTTCTTTACTAAGAATATTATAAACTACAAAGGTAGTGGTACAGAGAAAAAGAACAACAAACAAATGATCCCAGAAACTCTGACAGGGTCAAAATACGACCTGACCCCCTGTTGGTCAGGGTGTGGGGAGCAGCCCAAAATAATCCTCCTGGAGTGGCAGCTGTGGCCCCGTTGGAGCAGAGGTGATCCTGTAGAAGGGTCCGGTGGTGACAGGATGGGTCCAGTCTTCCTCGGGGAATCCAGTGGCAAAAACCAGCTGCTCTAGTGCTCTGAGTTGCAGGTTTTATGCAGGTAGAGAGGCTTTGGCTCCTCCCACTTAGTGGAGCATCTCCCAGTGGGATGATGTGATGTTATCGGTCACAAGGAGAGCCTTAAATGGCTCATTCCCAGGTGATATCCCCTTGGAGGAGGGTGGGTGGAGGAGGAGATAAGGAAGCACTGCCCCATCTGGTTTTAACGAGTGACCCATGAACAGAAGGCACCCGCCCTCCTTCCCCTGGAGTTACAAGAGATGAAAAGATCTTTCAACAGGTTTCAACAGAGGAAATAGAATAAAATTTTTGGTTACATACTGCAACCCAAGACATGCTTTATGGAAACGTATGGCTCCGAAGGAGAAAAGCACCACCTGTAATGCTTTTATTCCATTTGGAAAATGGTCTGGTTTTCTCTCAGGGAGCACAGCGGCCACTGTGTTCCTGACAAACTGCCCTTTCTGTCAGGCTGCAGAAATGGCTGGGTGTAAGTGATGCAGCAGATTGCAGAGCGTTTCCATGGACGTGCTGTCTGTCTAGGGGAGAAGGAAAAGCAGGGCCCCCCAGGGCAGCTGCAGGGGGCTCTTGGTGTCAGGCTGGGATAGCTCCAGTCCCTCAGCTGGTCCCTGCCCTCTCCTTCTCTCTGCCTGCCAGCTCTGATGGAGGACAAGGCTGATTTCCCCCTGGGGAAAGGGCCGCAGCACAGGCAGGTCTCCAGTTCCAGCACGTTCAGCATGATGGGAGGCTCGGAGCAGAACACAGAACCATCAAAGGTTTCTCTGGGCAGAAGAATTCGTAACATTTCATTAGTGTGTTAACAAGATGTGGCTGAAAAAGCAAAGAAACGTGAGCACCAAATAGGAATAGAAATCTGGAAATGTTTTCCTTCTTGATGTTTCCCCTTTTTTTTTTTCTTTCCAACTCCAAGTGAGTATTGGTCACACCTCCCTCCTTAGAACATGCAAGATAAAATGAAGTACAAACAGCAACCCGGAAGAAATCCAGCCCTGTGATGCACAAATTTCACACCAGTTAGTCAGGATCACATGCTCCAGAAAGCAGAATTAATTTGGTTTTCAAACCATGGATTAAGGAGTAATAATCAGACCAAGGAACGTGTTTATTTTAACACATTGCATTGCAATGTCAGCTGAAAACAGAAGTGAGCAAGACAGCTATCTGCAGGAGGCTGTGGTTCCTGAAGAACAGTGACAGATCTGGTCAGTGCACTCGGTTTACCAAACCGGAAATGATTTTGGTGAAATGCAAGGCATTTGAGATGAGCTGCAGCAGGTACCAGACCTCATTCTGATGTAAATGACTTGTTTAGGAGTAGGAGCAAAGCAGCTGCCATGCTCAGCTGCCGCACCTCCCATGAATAGAGCAGATGCTAGATGGTTTTCCTCTTTTGCTTTTCAAGAGCTAATGTCACTGGAACAAATGCTGGGAATTTATGTGGATTTGTGATGCTTAGTCCTGGCTTTGAATTCAGCAGAACATGACTGAAACGCCTTCAGAACTGGCCCAGGTGGAGCTGCAGTGGGTGCACTTAGACCCTTTAAATCAAGCACCCATTGAAGTGCTTCTTTGGATTGGAGCCAAAGTTTGTTCAAGCTCTGACCTTAAGATGAAAGTGCTTAACTGTTTCATAGCAGCAGGGTAAACATTCCATATGTGACCCTTTTTCCACATGGCTTCCTTGTAGGCTATATTTAGTCGTGATGGAGAAACAGTTGCCTAACATGTACTTGATGGAAGGGTCTACACACCTACACTGTGATTTAGGTTTACAAAACACTGGCACTTTAATTGGAGATTTAATGAAACATCTGAATTGGAAATTACATGTTAACACTGCTTTTTATTTTCTTGCTTTTTTTCCAGCTGCCTTAAGTTTGGATTTAATGCTCACTTTGACATGTGGACTGACAGCTGGGTTTCTTTTTAGGTATGATCAAAGATTTTGTGTCTTCAAGAGACTTTGGTGCTCTAACTCATTTGGCTCTCATCAATGCAATCTACTTTAAAGGCAACTGGAAGTCACAGTTCAGGCCCGAAAACACCAGAACTTTTTCTTTCACTAAAGATGATGAAAGTGAAGTGCAAATTCCAATGATGTACCAGCAGGGAGAGTTCTACTATGGTGAGTTAGACCTTTAGCAATTTAAAGCTACTAAATCTTCACTTAATGGACTTGTTGCAGTAATATGCATTTGTACTGTTGTCTCTTCTTCTGCCTAGAATTTTAGTGTGGTCTTTGCCCAGTGAAGGAGCTCAGAGTTTGTTATTTTTTCCTAATGTGTGTAATCTAACTGTTAGCAATGTTTGTAATGACCTGCTTGGTGCCACAGGATGGATTTCAGAAGGTTTATCCATTGTGTTTAAGCTCTTCACAATTCTTGAGCTAGTCCTGCTTATCACAAAAATATTTTTCTCATGCTGTGCTAAACACTGAAATGAATAATGTTTGCTCATTATTGTTGGGCTGGTAAAACAGAGGTTCTTTGAACAGCAGAACCAATGATCATTTTTTGTTGGAGCTTGAGCTCCAAGTGGCTTCTAAAGTGTCTGGCATTGGCAGCATTTTGCTCAGTCTCATCACTGAAAAATTATCTCTCCTGAATAAAAACCTCTCCCCATTTCTGTGAAAGTCTCAGCAGCCTTAAATTTTATGCTCTTCTCTGTCTAAGCAGTGAAAGTTATGTCACAGAACTGTGATTATCTACAAACTGTGTGATAGCTCGATCTTGTATTCTTTAAGAAATCAAATATAAGCCTCAAATTCTGTGATGAAGAAACCAAAATAAATGTTATATAGAATAAAGAGGGTCATTTTTAGTTCCAGTATCTAGTAAATACTGCCTAGGATTAGCCCTATTCACACTAACAACAAAAGAAAACATTTGTAACAGGGTTTTTGTTGTTTTTCTCCTCTAGGAGAGTTCAGTGATGGCTCCAACGAAGCAGGAGGGATCTACCAGGTCTTGGAAATACCCTATGAGGGGGATGAGATCAGCATGATGATCGTGCTGTCCAGGCAGGAAGTTCCCCTGGCCACACTGGAACCCCTGGTCAAGGCCTCCTTGATTAATGAATGGGCTAATTCTGTGAAGAAGCAAAAAGTGGAAGTGTATTTGCCCAGGTGAGAGCGTGCTCCCGTGTCACTGGGAGGGAGAATTGCATCCAAACTGGTGGAGGAGGAGCAGAGTGGGGAAAACTTGAACATCCTGCTCAAGCCTGGAGTGATGCAGCACCCACAGAAGGGTGGCTTTGCCAGCAAGGCCTGGGGGGAGGCAGTGCACAGTGATGGTTATTTCAGCAACACACCAGTGCTGCGTTTGCATCCCTCTGGGGAGAGCTCTCCCGAAGGGAAAGTTTCCTCCTCGGGAGTACATCAGCTCGGAATGATGCTCGGAGTATTGCAGAACTCATTATGGATAAGTTCCATTTAGACAGGAGCCACAGAAATATTGGAAGGCTGAGCTACCAAATGTTTCATTTAGGTGCTAATTAGGTTTCTGTGTGCTGCTATTTTAAGAAGTTCTAGTGGTGTGTGTAGATACAAATGGTTGAGTGATGAGGGGTAATTCCAGTCCATTTTGGGTTGTTTTTTTTCCCCAGCTGTAATAGGTGCTGCTTTTTCTCCTGAGAGCAGCAAAGAATAACAAGACATCAGTACCAGAAGGGCTGAAACTGCTGTCAGTCTGTTTGCAGAGTTTGTGTGCTCAGTGCAGATTTGCCCACATACAGCACTTAGGATCTTTCCTGGAATCCTGCTTCATCCACACTCAGATGTTCCTCGTGCCTGTGCTCTGCCTGGCTTGGTAGCAGAGTTGTTTACTACTAAATGTCACTAATAATGTACAGCTGGATCACATTGTCCTTCCAGTGATTCATGATGATTTCATGCAAGTGTTCATGTAACAATGGGGCCCATCTTTGAAAGGAATCACTTCCACTTATTCCTTTTCTGTGGCACCGTGCAGTGGGTACACGGCTGCAGAAAAAATAAACTCAAGGGAATCCTTTAATCATTAAAACAGTTCTGTGTTTTCAGGTGACTTGGAGATCTGAGCTTGTTACATTTCACAGGTCAAGGCTCCTTGCAGTCCGTCAGCTCCCTTTCCAGAGCAGAGACCACTGTCCAGGAGCTGACTGCAGCTGAGCACAATAAACAAGGCTAGCCAGGATAACTTAGGCTGAGATGGATTGGTGCTGTCAGCATGCCCTGATCCCAAACTGAGATGGAATCCACTTCTCTGTGGAGCTAAAAAGCAGAGTGCTGAGGGATCAGCAGTATTTGGGGGCTTTCACTCCCCACTGTAAGAGTTTCTCTCTCTTATTTTGAGTCCCAGTTCCTTTGAAGAAGCAGGAGGAGCAGCAAAGAGCTGCACTGCAGCCTTTATACAAACTGAACCTACTGTACCCTGTTCCTGGGATTCGTTTCTTGTTTGTTTTCTCTTGGAGCTGCAGCTCCCAGGGGCCTCAGTAAGTCTGCTGAGACACATGGGAGGGGAGTTTTTTTGAGGCTGCTTTTCCTGCAAAGGCAAGCCTAGATGGCTTTGGGCAAACCTAGATGTTAATGAGAAGAGAAATCAGGATTCTTCCATCCTTCAGCTTTCCTTTTATACCTGGAGCAGCAGCCTGTGCACCAGGTGCTGAAGCTGGGCAGCCACTCTCCAAGAATTTCTAGAGTGGGAGATCCACAACAGGAGTCTCTCTCCATTGATTATGGAGAGAATTGGGAAAACCAGCTGCCATATTTAAGAATGCTGGGTATCTAAGCACATGAATGGCATTGAAAACATACTAATTATGTTTATGACTTGGATTCAGCTTTTATTGGTGATTTGGGGTTTTGTTTGCAGAGACTCCAGGCTTCTCTGGAGCCAGGTTCTCAGATGGGAATTTGAGGCCTGGGGTTTGTGTGGTCATAAAATGTCCTTGTTTATTCTGCCCTCAGGCTGCTTGGTTCTTATCCAAGAACCTCAAAGAACGGGATAAACACCTGCAAATTAAGGTTGTACTGAGACAAACTGGGTAGAAGCAGGTGCCAATCACCTTCAGTATTTTCAGATTATAAAGGATAACTATCCTGAGCTTGGAATTCTGTATAGGAATACTGCAGTCTCCTGACAAAAAATCCAGAGATTAATTGCATGGTCCCAAGGTGTTGGATTTCCATTAGGGTTTCAGAGGTGATCTGCAGGATTTTGTCAATGCTCTAAATAAACACTTCATAAATATTTGATGCTGTGACTCAGAAGAGCATGTTATGAAATGTGGCCTCCAGGCTCTGTCCACTGAGAAATTGAAAGCAGCAGTGGAATAAAATTAAATTTTTATATCTTGAAAGATTCTATCCAATTATAAAGTGAACATTTTTTAAACTTATACATTTGTAATGGGACTGAATGACTCACCAAAGCAGAGTTAATCACAACTTTGCAATTTCTGTCTGCATTATCTGTGTGCAAATGAAATTGTGTATTATTCCTCTTAATGGCAAAGGAGAGATTTGTACAGAATTGTTAAATTATACTTCCTCACTTTCATTTCCAAATCATTGTTTCCAGCTTAACCCAGACTAAAATGATCAACATTTTAATCCACTTTTTGCATAGGAGTGAAACAGACCATGAATCTAATTTACAAAGCTGTCTCTCCAACATAAATTATTTGAAGAGCAAAGGAGGAACTGGTACCTGATTGTGGTGCTACAGTTTGCAGATCTCCTCTCAAGGATCCTTCCAGCGTGCCCAAATCTCCATAACAACCTTCTTGCTTTTTTGTGCCTTTAAAATATCTTAGAAGTCTTTAGAGGGTGTTGGAATGGTAAGTGGTGTTAGCTGCAGGTTGTTTTCTTTAAAAGAAAAAGCAACAAGCACTAAAAGCACCCCACAAAACCCAACAGAAATCCAAGCCCAAATGGAAGAAAACCCTTGGGCGTTCTGGTTTTACTTTATAACCTGCTGTCTTGGCTCCCCTTTTGATGAGGAATGGGCCAATGCCAATTGTCCTTGAGATACAAGCACAGAAAAGGCACAGAACTGTCCCACTGGAATTCATTCCCACCGGAATTCATTCCCACCCAGCTCCTGCAGATTTAGCCCTGGAAAGAAGGGTCTTGCCACAGAAAGACCCCCAGCCTGCTTTGCTTCCCCTGCCCCGAGCAGCTGAATGGGGGTTTGGGTTAGTTTTGCTGTTAGTGGGATTTTTTTGCTCTCTTACTTGTTTGTTTGGAGTATGAAATCCTGCGGGCTGGTTCTAGCACCTCGGGGCAACCTGGCTGAAATTCCAGCCGGAATGCTGGAACTGATAGCAGCTGGCAGCACTGGGGTCGGGTGCAGGCAGTGCTTCAGTCCCCAGGGTTTGTTCTCCAAGCAGGAATATTGATGCCAAGCTATGCAGCCGTTCCTCTGTTTGCCTTTCCCTCTGCAGCATTTCATCTGTTAGAACCAATCTGAAAACCTGGAATTTTCTTGCTTTGGCTCGCTCAGAACCCTGGGGCATTTTTGAAATGCTGGTGTTTGGGATGAATCACTCCAGGCTCTAGATCCCTTCTCCTGGATGAGTAGACCCTGTACCCTCATCCTCCTTGGCTCTCTGGATGCTGAGCATTGGAAAATCACGGAAAATTCAGTGTTTCAAAGGTTGCGTGACACCATAGAAGATGAACACATCTTTCTTTCTATCTTAAAAGGCTCTAAAATAGAAGAAAGATGGCCTGATGTGGAATATTAATGCTTAAGTACAGAATGTCAGTGACATAAATGCACCATTTTATTCTAATGCTTGTGCAAGTTTTAAATTTCATTAAAATGTCCTGATTCTCTGCTAAAATCTCCAGAGAATTGCTGGTTTCTCAATCTAATCTTCTCTTCAGTGTCTGTTTCTCAGACTTCCCTTTGTGGTTTTTAAAGCTCTCAGTTGCTACTATCCCATGATGTTTGATACTGAAGTATTTAAATCAGTTTTCCAGAGTATTTTTAGCATCAGGAGCACCTAGAAGATTGTGGGGGAGATCAAATATGACCATCTGGTTCATTATATGCAACAAACAGTGCAAATAACCAAGTGTCAGGGGTAGTATCATGCAGCTCAACATTCCCCAAGTCTGGAGGTGCAGCAGATGTCTGGGAAATGAGATGGAATGTCAGCTCTGTGTTCTAGGTTGTCAGCTTTGATTTTAAATACCATCATCACTGTCTGTAAGGAGTGCACAGAAATCCAAATCTGGCTGAGGGGTAACTCCTGCTGAATGTTTATGTCGAACTGCAGAGCCTGAAATTAAATTTCTGAGCGTGAAGCTGCCCTGTTCCTTTTGAGAAAAGGCTGGTTCTGATGTCAGCTGAAATATTGGAAATCTCATTAATAATTGATCTGTAACTCTCACTGCTTTTCAGGGCATGTGAGAAAGGAGGGAGATGCTGTTTGGAGTGGGGTTTTACCCCAGGACAAAACTCAAGGAGGGGAGAAGGGAAGTAATTAGTTCTATGTTCGTAAAGGGATTGTTTGATATTTATACAGCTGATGTGCTATTTTTGGTCTGTTTTGTTGGTCATAAAAAGCAGGAGCTCACCTCTGTAGATCCTGGACAGCCCTTCACTCTTCCACCTGCTCAGGATTTGCCTTTCCAGAGGTTCCAGGAATTCCAGAGAATTCCCACAGGCATTCTTTGGCATTCTGCCCAATCAGTCTGCCTTCCCTCTCCTCAGAGCCACGCTCAGTGAGGCTTTCCAGGTTTATTTTTTCCCTAAACCTCTCTGAAGCCTCTCCCTTGATCAGGGTGCAGGAGCATCCATCCTGTGCCACGGTGGCTTTCTGGGTCACACTGCATCACTGAGCAGATGTGTGTTTGCTGTCTAATGGTCCAGAGACTTAAACCCACCTGATTTCCACTGGGTCTTACGCTGATACTCTGCAGTTGGAAAAAGATGCTTTTTTGCAGCTACTTCCCTTATTTTTTACCTCAAAGTTTGCTTCCCAGGCAGACTTTACTTGCCTATCCTGATATTCCTTACTAATTTGACACTGCTAGCTCCTACCTAAATTGTGTTGAAAGCTTGATGCATTTGATACTGGAGTGAAATAAAAGCCAACAAGGAAACAGACAGCGCTGAAATTTTTGTAAAATGCATTTTAACATTTGTCTTCTCTGTAAAGCAGGTACGGTTGGAAGTGGTTTTTAAAATGTTGTAATATAAATATAATCTAGAAGGAAATATTTCTGAGTTTATTCTCTCTAAAATTACTCAATGTGCGCAGACAGGACTTCTGTACTGGACTGTATGAACTCTGGCATTGGGAATTGAATCTCACTTCGTCTCTTTTAGGGTTTTTTCCAAAGCCTCTAAAACAGACCTGAACTTACTTTACAAGGGTGTTGTGAGAGTAAAACTGGTTTTCCTTTTGGAGCCTAAAGGTCAGGGAAATTTGATTGAAAGAGCAACTTGCAGACTTGTTACCACAGTAACTGATGCAGAATATGCCAAATACCATCAGAAGCTTCCTCCAGTACTTAAATCCATGTTGGTCTCTTCTGATTCTTCTGAGAACTTCCAACGCAGTAAAATCTCAAGAATCAGTTCTTGTGTTTTTATTCCCTGGAGGCCCTGAAATTGTTCTGGACAGGGTGCATGAACACTGCTGATGCCACAGAGTTTCTATCAATCCTGAGCTATCTCCAGATCCTATTTAAAGTCCCAAAATTCTTCTCTGGATAATGATAATTCTGGATAATATCCACTCCACCACAGATTTTTGGCTTCTAGTGGCATTTATAAGCTCATTATGAAAGTAGATTATGTACTGGATGTTTTTCAGGTTTGTGTAAGTAAGGAAGATGCACTTGACTCTTACCCAGTTCTGTTTTGATGTCCAGATGATTCTTTTTCTGGCTGCCAAGGCTGGAGCATGCCCAGGCATTGGACATCTCAGCTCTTCAGCAGCTGTGCCCTGCCCAGAGCTCTGGGCCCAAGTTTCACCTGAAAAGAACATTTTGTTCTTTCGTGGAGTTGGGGAAGTTCAATCCTAAAAAGGGCATTGCGCAGAAGCACATTTTATTTGGTTCTAGCA
>WEIT01030562.1:20456-42680 GCA_013389985.1 Dryoscopus gambensis | reverse complement strand
CCAATTTAAAACCAACTTTAGCAATTGGTTTTTTATGCTGGAAAACCCCCTTAAGTAGCTGAGGTTTGAAGCAAACATGCAAAACCCTGCAGGCTTAGCAATAACTGAGGCCATTCTGAATTATTCTGGTACGTCCCAGTGACACAGTAACAAATGCATAACAGAAAGATGCTGACTGATGCTGAGGGACAATCTGTAGGCTAAAAGAAAACTTCATAAAAGGTGCAAGGCAAGATCCCCATTCTAGACAAGAATCCGGCCTGTCAAGAGTCTATTTAAGACAAATAATAACTTTTTTTAGGGTCTACAGAAACAAGGTAATCTGGGTTTACACAGGACTTAGAGAGGAAAGAGGAGTTTTATTTTAAAATCTGTCCCAGACCTATTAGGTCTCAGATGAGTAGAACCATGTTTTGCTGAAAAAAAAGTTGGAAATTTTTTATTTAGCAAGACTTTATCTTAAGCAAGAATTAGAAGAGCTGAAAATGCCAATTATCACCTACAGATCTGAGAAAAAACATGCAAACATTCAAATGTAATCGCATTGGAACAATCCAATCCAAATTGCTTCTTTGAGAAACACTTAACATAAAAACATCGCAGTGTTTGGGTTAAAAANCAGTGTTTGGGTTAAAAAAAGATAGCAAAACTATGGTAGCACAAAACAACACCTGTTCCTAGGAGAAGAAATTCCAAAAAAATTAACTTGCACCTAAGTATTCATACTTAATTGTCAAAACAAAGGGCCCAGCTCCCTACTGAAATAAGAATTCATCTAACTGACCTGCTGGTTGTTTAAAGATGCATATTAAAACAAACCATGGAGGAGCAGGTGCGCATATTCATTCAGTGTTTATTAAAAGTACTACAGAGCTCTGTCTGGTGTCAGCAAGTGCAGATCTTGCAAGGAGGAACAGCTTAAGCACTGCAAGTGCCCACAGAGAGTTCATGCACAGAAACTTACTTTCGTCCAATTTTCAGTTGTCACTGTAGAAAGACACTGGGTATGAATGAGAAGTTAAAAAGTATCCAAAGTTCAACCAAGTCTACTTCATTCTTACTAATATGGTCCCTAGTGGAAGGAATAGAGATGCTAAAACTGCTACTCAGACAAGGTTGAAGAAAAATATTGCCAGTGACTCAAATTTTCCACAGAAAAATCTATCACCCTGTTTGGACACATTTAGCCAGCATTCACTTCATGACTTTCTTGTTCTGTTAACTATCCTAACACGGTATCTGGAGATGGGAAAAAACAAACACAGAAGACGGCGAGACTATTTGAAGTCAGTGTCGCAGTCACCCTTCTGGACCTATGATGGATAGAAGAACAAACTCAGACAAAAACTGATGTTCATTTAGAGATGTTTTGAGCAAGGATCTATTTTTCCTATCTCTAGTGGCATAAAACAGTTAAATTAGTAGTGGACAACTCCTATAAAAAAGAAAGAAATAAACATACCTGCCGTTGAATAACCTCTAGGTTTGCTTTGGCTTTATTCAGTAGCTCTTGTATTTTTTCAGAATCCTCTATGGTCTTGTTTTCTCTAAAGGCATCTCTTATCCTTCTGATGGCGTATGTTCTAAACACAAACAATAACAGATACGTATTCATAGATGTGCCAGGATTTATGACATTTCAACACTCTTTAAAACATGCTGATATAAAAAATAAAATGCACACACACACACACACCTATATATATTGCTCAGTTTCAGACATATATCTTTTATTCAGGTTTTGTCTTGCCCAAGTTGAAGTAGTGACCAGATCCTTTAATTTTTAAAAAAGTGGTTCTATTGGAGGTTACTGTAGAAAAATTTCATGTATCGGTCCAGTCTTTACCACTTGTTATTGCTGAAACCATACTGTTGGATGCCCAGCATGGATACGGCAAAGCTTAAGAACGAAACAGAACGGCCAAGGACCAGAAAATCATTCCCCAGATTATTAAGTGGGACTATTCTTAACCTGCATGTTCTAAAGGTCATTGAGCTAGACACTAAATACAACATACATATCTACTAGATGCAATGTTGTAATCTAGAAGTTAACAAAGGTAGACTGATGGGCCAATCAACACAAAAAGGGGTCCTTCCCTGTCACCCTTTTCCTCTCCTGACAAGGTGTATTTCATCCCTCAATCCAACACCTCCTCATCCATTTCCCTACTAAGAAGCAATAACAGGACACTGTTTCTGCAAGCTGGAAGAGGTTTTCATCTCTGCTTCCAGAGAGGAAGGTCCAAAGCTGCAGCTTTCTCCAAATCCTGCCCATTCTTTCCAACACAGTAAAGAACTTTCACATAGTCTGTAGTGTACTGTCATCTTCCCTTCCCTCCCCTCCCCAAATAGGGCCAATTTCCCTATTAAAATGAATTTTTCAGACTGAGCAGTGGATACTTCCATCACATGGATCTTTGGGAGTGGCTGGAGACATGCAGTAAAACTGATCTTGCTCATCTACCTTGATAGTGTTCCAATTCTGCACCACCACATCACATCAGTATCACTTTTGCTACAGAAAGTAAAACCCTACATGTAGCACTGGAAGGAAACAAAAGGCTGCAAAAAGCCCCCATCATTAGTTTAATATTTCAACAACCCTTTCCAATCTTGTATAAAAGTGGAACACAAGAGACAAAATTGTCTGAAACGCTGTCATAAAAAATCCAAGGGCAAGAATGAAAAATAAAACCATTGGGAGAGGAGACTGAGGAGAGAGGAAGAAGAGGAAAGATGAATAGCCAGTGGCACTCCATTCCATTAGATGGTGCTATCCAGCTCCTATTGCAGCTTTCACCAGCCAAGCAGTGTATTTTGTCTTTGAGCTCATAAATAATACATTTCAATCACAGGAATCAGGATAGTTGTGGAGTGCCACTCTGCTGCTGCACTCCGGCAGATGGTGTGTGCTTTTAATTAGGGCCTGTTCACCTATAATGTGACACAGGGGTGCGTGAGGGAGTGAGGGACTGTGTGTTTGGATGTGTGAAGTTAATAGAATGTATTAAATATGGAAGCTCAATCTCATCTGCAGCTGTTGTCCTAGCAAGACATGAAGGGGAAGCTGATTATTTCTCCTAGAAAAGAAACAACCCCAAATCATTAATATATAGTGTAATTCTGTTGCTTGATAATGGATAGATTTCAAATCATCCCATATACATATATAGGGTTAAACTGTGCAAAACATACTATTTTCTGAAAGAAAGGACAGGTTTCCAAGAGATACAACAACTAACATATATATATATTTAGCTTAAAAGAAAGCCACCAACAGCAAGTATCTGTTAGTGGGTACAAGTCTTTCAAAATGCAATACAAATGAGTAAATGCTATCTACATGAAAAAGACAGACCGGACAAAACCAAATTCTTGTTCAGTACAACACCTACAGACTGGAGGGGTTTTTTTGGTTTTGTTTTGTACATATGGTGTGTTAATTGTTCCATTTTCTCTCTCTTCCTCTAATTACATGCAACAGTTGTTGAGAAAGAAAAGATATGTACATAGAAAACACACCAATTTTTATCTATAATCAGAAAGTTGCACTGTTTTTACCTTCCACAATTTTTTAAACCTTTATGAGTGTGAACACCCAAAGGAGGTTATTTTACATAGGCTTTAACACAGTCTTAATTATACAGCTAAACCCATATATCTCTAAACGCACTTCAAAGACGAGCTCTATAGCCTGGCACTATTCTTTACCAAAGTTACACTGAGATTCAATGTATTACTTAAAATAAGGATGAGCTCAATTCAAAGCTCAAACCCAATATTATAATGAATGTAAAATATCCTTTCACTGAGAGGTGCCAAGGAAATATTTTACCAACATTCAAATTCTCTAAAATTATGTAAAAAGTGTTAAGTCAAGATATAAACAAACTGGAAAGCTTTTTTTTTTAAATGTGTATGTATTTTTTCTTTTAAACAGCAGCTTTTTATACATAACAGCAGTTGTGAGCAGTGTCAATTCAGCACCTCAACACTTTCCATATTTCAACAGTTTCTGAACTGAGAATGCATTAAAAGCTAGAACTACCATAAGAACTGCAATATTGTTTCAAGTCAACAAAAAACTAAGCCCTTCTGGAAGTACAGTAGTGTGTGTAAGCAACACATAGTAAAGACACACATGTATGAGAATAACATGTTCATTCAGACATGTACCCGTTGAGGTTTTTTTTACAGAGCACTGCTCCAGAGATCTTCTGGTTGACGAACAGACTCGTCTGCTTATCAGCTGCTCTACTGGAGTGTATTTTCAGTTCAGTGAGCATAACACACCAAACGCAAACCTGTACCATTTGAAGGCACACCTAGAAATGCCAGTGGCAGTGAATGCCTGGTTTTCTTCATAAAACTTTACAACATTATCCTTAAAGAAGCACCATCTGCAGACAGCGTGAGAAGTGAAAAGCAGACTGTCAAGTGAAGCGATGGCTGTACCTTATGGATGATATATTTATCCAAAGGGGCACAAGGGAACTGCAACAAGTCAAGTCAACACGAAGAGGAGCTGTTGCAATTTTGCCACCCTGGCAGGCACAAACATTCCCTCTGCCCCCTTTAGACCAGCACAGTCAGTCTGATGTTTGGCCCCAGCTGAGCCAGTCCAACTTGGGAACTTGACAGAAGGCCAACCTACTACAAGACTTAACTTAATTTTTTGTTGTTTTGGGCTTTTTTTCCAGATTACGAAGCTTCATCAACTCTCCATGGAACTGGATGAGCATCAGCACGGAGGAGGAGGGAATACAGCAGTACTGATTTTGATGGATAGAGTTTGCAATTGATCCCATTCAGAAAGGCCAAGCAAGTCACACAAACAAAGGGGACCTTTCAGTGAGAAGGTACCAAGCTAACTCTCCAGAGAAAATAGAATAGAAAAGCAATTTTGGATACATTACCACAGACTCTCAGGCAACGGGCACTACCTGCTAACAATCAAAAGCCTAATGTGTCCCCATAAAAATGAAGTCTACAAGAAGCAAAATCTGAAACAACAACTATTAATGAAAAATGAAATCACAATCCAAGTACTTCAGAAAATAATAACTGCTTGAGGACTTACATATTTTATTTGAAAATGTTTACTCATGTCATGCCTGGTCAAAAAAACCCCAACCAAACCTTGTGCTCTGCTAAATGAAAAGAAGCTGAAACATCACACAAACATACTTTCTTTATAAGTACACAGTTCCGAGCTTTCAAAATAAATCTGGCCAAGCAATGTTTTTCTCAGCACCACTTTGTATTTACCAGCATCATAAGATGCTAAAGGTTTAAGTCATCTTTCCACAACATCTTTACAAACATGTTGACATCTTCTCTTTGTGACTGTCAACAAATACAACGTTTTAATAGGTCACATCACAGTCACAGGCACCACACTGCAGAACACAATTTTGTTGGCCACTAGCACGCACACAAAGATAGAAGAGGAAGATTGTAGGTACATCCTCTGTGCAAGTAAAACAGATCACAAGGAGGGGGCAACCAGTCAGAATATTCATATTCAAGACTTTCAAAAAAGGTGTAGAGTAAAATGCATTTTTCCATATTAGCTTGAGTTGTATTCAATAAATTAAGGCAAGTGAGCAGCAGCCAAGCTCTAGGAAGCCCACTGGGGTTAACAGCTCTGGAATGAAGTATATGCTGCTTTTATTTAAGGACACAATGTGCAAAAGTGAGATACTCATTTACAATAGAGTAGTATTACATCAAGTGAGGGATCCTTTTCATAAAAGGTCAGTTTGCTTTCACTAAACTGTATTTTCTTACCACTGCTGCTTCCAACCAACATCTATTAACTTATGGTAGCAACTGGATGAATTTTCAGAATTTCCCATTATTACTAGCAAAATGCGCACTAGATGAGATTTGCCCACTTCAATTTTCAGAATTAGGTATCATTTAAAAATGGAAACATTTTATAACAAAAAATCATCTGCAGAAAAATAATTTTAGCTCACAGTAAAGTTTTATGAGCATTAGTGGAGATGTCTCCATATACAGAATTACTTTAGAGGGAATGCTTATTTAGATGTATAAACGTGTACACATGTATATTTCCATATATATGTGTGTGTGTGTATATGTATTTACAATATTTTTTCCTCTATAAAGATCTCTTAAAAGACACCAATTAAGGTGAAGCAAAAGCTGCATGTAATTACCATTTAATACTCAAAAAAGAAACACTTGACAACAGAGGTGAGTTTGAGACCGAGAGGTAGGTACCTCACAGAGAAGTAGTTGTGATTGGTCTAATTAAACACAAGACCAACAGAAGGGTGTGGACACAATGTTTTATCAACAAGGTGTTCCTCAAACTCCATCACTAGACACACTTTCAGCACTGCCACCTCAAGTTACAGGATGACAACTACATCTGCCTGTTTTCTAAAAATCAAGGCAAAGCCTATTCTTGCATCCAGGATTTGCTTCGCGGAGTCAGGGTGGTGGCTGGATGCTGGGAAAGGAGGAAAGAAGAGTAAAGAAAAAGAAAGGTTAGACTGCTGGTTAAATCAGTATTATTTCCTTGAATTTTCTAACAAGGCACAGTCACTAGACAGTCTGCACAAAAAGCCTACAGAAAGAAACCTACCAGCCACTACTTGGTTTCTCTGCTAATATACAAAACATGAATTCCAATGCAACTGCTGAGAAATATGTCTGGATTAGAACAGCACTAGAGATACTTTATGAGAGAGAGGATTAACACAAGAGAACAGAGAATAGGAATAAAGATTGGTGAACATTAGAAAACACATTTGAGAGATGGTAACTATAACCCAGTGCATATAATACACACTGTATGATCAGATACAAGGATTTGCAGCCTATTTCTAAAGCAAATATTGCTATTTTGCATCCCAGATCTCAAAATGTCTAATAAAAACTGGAACCTTTTCCATGCGTTTCCTTTCATTTTCTTTTTTCAATCTAAACCCAAAAAAGCCTCCCTAGATTTTTAGAAAGAAACACTGGTGGATGTTTTTTTCTGACTATGTCTGTTCATCAGTTTGTGTCTGTACCCATTTCAAAGCAGAGAGCATGGATAACCACCTGATCAACAGGATCACAGAATCATTCACATTGGAAAGCAGTCTGGAAGGTCTCTAGTCCCATCTCCTACTGAAAGGAGGGGGAGCGATGGCAGCAGATCAGATTCCTCAGAGTTTTGTCCACTCAAGTCTTTAAAAACAGGATGTTGACCAGACCACTTTGCTCAGAAAACAAGCTCAATTTCTTGGCTGTGCTCATGGGGAAAAAGCTTTTCCTTAAAGTCAGTCTGAAAAGCCTCTCTTCCTGCACTTTACATCTGCTGTCATTTTTTCTCCTATCAGACCCCTCTGGATACTTTGAGGTACTGGCTGCTTTCAGATTCCCTCATTGTTTCTTCTCCAGGCTGAACCAGACCAGCTCCCTCAGCCTCTGCCCACAGGACAAGTGCTTCCATCCCCTTGGTGGCTCCTGCTGAGCTGCCTACAGGTTGTCTGTGCCTTTCCTGATGGGGGGCTGAGGAAGGCAAGACTGGATGCAGAACTCCAGATGTGATCTCCCTCCCATCAATCTGCTGGCTGAGCAACTCAGGATGCTCTTGGCCTTCCTTGCTGCCACGGTACACAGCTCAGTTCCCAAGACACTTTCTTCTTCCCAGAATACTATCAGTGCAATTCATAGCTACCTATGATTATTTTTGCCATTCATTGAAATGTACATTTTTGTTGCTATAGTTCTAAAATAAAAACAGTTATTGGCTTAATTCTAAGTGTATAGATTCTCTGCAGAAGGGAGTGCTTTTCAGGAGGTCAGGGTTAAGAGAAAAAAGTAAAGATGTCCAAATGAAAGCATTCTTTTAATCTTAATTGGAGTTGCAACTGCAATGTTTTATTGAAGAAGACGCTAAAAAAGAGGGTTACCAGTGTAGGATCCAACTGCACAAGTTGTTCAGTTAATGAGGCACTAGGCAAGGATGTGCTGCAGGAACTATAACCTGGATTTGCTACAAATGAAAAGTGTCCTGATGGCCTGAAACGAGTAATAGCTCTCTGCTGAGCTTTCACTGCCAAGCCCCTGCCAACTGCTCTACAACCAGGACACTGGGGTAGCTCAGCAGTCCAATTATCAGGCAGGGAATGCCTTGAAATGACAAGTTCAAAACCTGACAATTCTGCTTTTTCTCTTCTTCCTTCTAAGACAGATATATACCACTCCATTTGCTGCGCTGCTCTTTCTGAGCAGTTCATAAAAAAGGCCTGGCCCGCTGTGCATAGCCATTACAAATTCTACAATATTTTGCTGAACAGATTAGAGTTTTAGTCCAATGCTGTGGCCAACATTTCTCTTTTCAGCATGGCTAGAGGTTTCCCCTGCACCGGTGTGGCCTCACCTTGAATATTGTGTGCAGTTTTAGCCACCACAAGATAAGAAAGACATTGGGCTATTAGACAGCATCCAAAGGAAGCCAACAAAGATGGTGAAGGGCCTTGAGGGGAAGCCATATGAGGAACAGTTGAGGTCACTTGGTCTGCTCAGCCTGGAGAAGAGGAGACTGAGAGGAGACCTCACTGCAGTAACAACTTCCTTGGGAGGGGAAGAGGAGGGGCAGGCACTGATCTCTTCCATGTGGTGACTTGTGACAGGACCGGAGAGAATGTCCTGAAGTTGTTTTGGGGAGGTTTAGGTTGGATATCAGGGAAAGATTCTTCACCCAGCGGATGGTTGGGCACTGAAACAGGCTCCTCAAGGAAGTCATCACAGCACCAAGCCTGACAGAGCTCAAGAAGTGTTTGGTCAGTGCTCTCAGGCACATGGTGTGACTCCTGGGGATGGTCCTGTGCTGGGCCAGGAGTTGGACTTGATGATCCTTGTGGGTCCATTCCAACACTGCAGGTTCTGTGATTCTGTGACTTGGATACCCTGAAGAGGGCTAAACATACTGTGCCTTTTGGTGGTATCATTTAGAGAAGCACTGGGTGCTAGTCAGCCTTTCTGGATGCATGCATTTCACACTTGACAGTGGAAAATGATTTGCCTTTGATGAAGCAGTAGTTGCTAAGGTTATTTTAATTAAGCAGCAGGGCACAAAGCCTTGGGATCTTCAAACTTCTTGGACTGCAGTGTGGTTGGTCTGGATGATGAAAAGATTTCGATAGGAGATTTCTGAAGCATAGCATTATTTCTGAAAGTAAAGATTCAGATATAGTAAATATCTAGTTACAGGACACATTTTATTCTTTCAATATGGAAATTATGCTAATTCCTTAGAAGTGAAAAGGGATCAAGTATCAGAAATATGTTGATAGTATACAGTTTTAAAATAAATGAGATATCTTGACTTACAAAAGACTTAAAGAAACAGTCCTCTGAAGGTCATCTGAGGTGAAGCTTTGTTGGCCATTTTGACAGACTAGTAATTTTCAGTATACTGAACGGACTCCTAACAAACTTTAACTTTGCAGAAGTGATCTTTGGATTCTAGCAATAAAGACAGTTAATTTAGCCCTTGATTTTTGCTCAGGTAAACCTGAGATTTCTTAGACAGAAGGATGTAAGCATCATAGGTCCAAAATGAATCTAGTAGAAGAAATTGCATTGAAATTAGATAGGGTCCAGTTATCTCATGACAAAGGCAACAATAAACCACAAATACAATTTATTAAACAATCCACACAAAGTAACATACCCCCTGCCCTGTTTATATACAAAATACTAGAAGTTACAGGATTTAGAATATTGAAGTTACTATCCAAAATTTATTCTCTCATCCATTTCTATCAGCTTTACAGCTTATCCAAAAATCTTTCTTCCTTATAGCTCAGTCAGTAATGACAAACATCCCCCACTGGACTTCCTATCACCATATGGTTCAATGACCTTCCCTCATTTATTGCAAAGCACTGCATGTTTAGTTTAGCAAATTTGCAACATCAGTTTTGACAACAATGACGGATATTTGAAATTAGCAGCACATAAAATTCTAACATATGCAAAGCCTATTAGCCAGATCTAGAGCCTAAAAAAATCAAATTTGGAATTTGTAACAAAATCAGCATCTTACTTTGTGCATACAACAGCGTGCTGAAATATTATTTTCAGGCATTTGGGATTGTAAACACATGCCTTTGGACAATGCATGTAATGTTTCAGGAAGCTCAGATCCAGACTAACTACTACCAAAGGCTCAGAAAAAAAGAAATGCGGGTTATTTTGTACACTATGAACATTACTTAAGGCAGAGAAAGTCAAGTGAACTAGCTATTTCCTTCTGTATTCTTTTTATTTAATTAGTTAGAGGATATGGAAGTCTTCACAGACTTTAGAGATGATCACACTAGGACTAAAGAAAAAGGGGCTGAAAACCCCATCCTGAGTCTAAACACTAAATGAGAATTGCAAAGTATACAAACTGTGTGTCATTTCATCCCCCACAGGAAATCAGATGCAGCTTCTCACACGAAGAAAGAGCAGGAGGACCGATGGTGAACAGAGGCAAGGTTTGAAGGAAAAAGAATATTCTGCTCAGTAAAGCTGTATGGCTGATCCACCATGCAGTGAGGTGGATTTGAGGTTTTCAGGCAGGCACAGCTGATCTTCAACCCCACAAATAACGCAGCACCCCTGTGCACCAGGCATAATGTACCAGAACTGCCCACCCTGACTTTCTGCACTGCACAGCTTTACACTCCTGGCACCTTCCAGGCGCTACCAGCACAAGCAAGCACTTAAAAAAGCCAGACCCTTTGCAGGCAAGTTTTGGAACAATATGTCCACAGCTCTTTATCTTTGGTATCTTTTGGGCATGATGGTGACCAGCTAAGACATACCCAAGACCTCCGCTAGCTGCAGTAAAGTAAATTCAGCTTCTCAGGACCAATAGATCCTAGGCATTTTTCTGAAGTCTAGAAGTAAAATAGGAATCAAAGCAATACTAAAACCTAAGTGAAGTAACAACATTCTTCAAAGCTACTTCATGTAAAAGAAAAAAAGAAAAAAGGGTTACACACTTCTTCCTACTATTTTTCCTACACTTACTCAAAAAAAAAAAAAGTAGAATAGATTATATATCTACTAAACACGAAGCAAAGAGCAGCTACCAGCCAAAATATTTCTTTTGGGCTAAGTATGAGCTCCACCTCTAAAATTGTGATGCAAACACTCCTACTCTCCAAACTGTAAATCCCAGCATACAATGCAATACTTTGATCTGACAAGATATACTCTAATATCAGACAGAAAAATGAAATTAAATTGAAAACTCAAGGTATTTTAGTCCAGTGAACAGAAGTCATTTGATAAACCTCCTGACAGATCTTCCGTGCACTTAGACAGTTTAACTACTGTAACAGAAAAGGAGATCAGAAGTATTCAGGAAGACAAAGAGAGTAGTCAATTTTCCTTTTTAAAGAAGAGAAGCATTGACAAACGCCTTTTAATCTAGCCAAGCCCAAGTACATTAAACATAGACATTAAAATTTAGAGGTGAAGCTATGCTGAAGTCAGTAATTTTTAAAGAGTCTTCCAGTCAACCTCTTAACACTCTCTCTAAAAGTCTTACACTATGAATGAAAAAAGATTATCATATCCTATTTCTATATCTCTATACATTCTAATAATATTCTCTATAATAGAGCTAGGTTCAGATCGGTACATTTATATATCAAAAAAGATTCTGCATTTCAAGCCAAAAATGGCCTACAAAATCTCCCAGATCCTACTTAATAGCCAATTAAAAGCTACAGAAAAATAGTCTCTCACATGAGTGATGGTAGCACTTTTTGTCCTCTGTCTGCAAGCAAGGAAAAAGAAAGCAGAGCAAACACCAACTCCTTTTCCTCCCATAAGCACATGGCTGCTGGCTGCAAGAATTTCTTCTCAGATAACATTTACTCCAAATGTGGAATTAACATCTGGCTTAAAACTCAGTAACTCAGATGAGTACTGGCTAAGGAGAGGAAAAGAGGTATGAGGAGTGATCTATTTATCATAAGGTTTTCAGTATAGCATTTTATGACCAGGACAGATTATCTTGCCTTTCACATGAGACAAGACCTTCTACTCCCCGGAGTAGCAGAAAAAGTTTGCAATCTAGGAACAAATTACCCACACAAGTTGCAGAAGCACCAGGTCTCCAGCTAATGGCAGCAATAACTCGCACTGACAGAGAATTTCTCCTTCAAGGGTTTCAACAAATTGTTGGGAAATAAAAGCCCAGAAGCAAGCCTCAAAGTCCATATAGGTTAGTAAGCATTGCCACTAGTTCACAGAACAAGGAGTTTTGTACAGTATACTTTTTTGTCCAACTCTGTATTCCTGTAGCTTATAGGACTATATTCATCCCATGTTGCCTTTGCTTTTTGAAGTGACTGTGGGAGTGTCACTAACAGTTTGATAAATACTCATATTTCCATGCAAAATCTGCAAATAATGGGCAGCAATTTTGGGTACAAATTATGAACTGAAAATAATAAATCAAATTTAGTAAAAAATGTGCTCAATATGTACTGGAAATCAAGAAACCAATTTAGCGTTCGACATGAAATGCATTGCTTATTATTGCTGTGTAAACAAAACACTTGAACATTTATTTTCATACTGTAAATTAGTCAGATCAGGGAAAAAACCATTATGAGTGAGACATCTAATTTATTTTGGCCAGTGATAAAACTACTTAGATCAATCAATCAATGTTCCTCCCTTCAAAACTAGTTTACATACGGACACCATTGATTTGAAAACCTATTTGCCAACTTAACTGGACTAGAAAAATGCTGTGATATTTCAGATGAGTCAAAGATGTTTTCTTAAACTTAGTAGCAGGTTAGTTTCATGGCAACACAAGACAGTTAAATCTGACATTGTCAGTGTAATTCAAGCTAGAAACTTCAAGGACTGCCTTATGCATTTCATTCGAGCTGTATTGACTTTAAAACATTTTCCTGACAAGGAGGAAGTGCGATGTTATCTAAATAAATAAAAACACTGAATATATTTGGATGGATGGATGAATGAATGAATGATTGTTTCACAAAGAATTCTATTAGTGATTCAATCCGAAACTCTATGAAATGTGATGTTTTGTACCTGGCCCCTTCCACTTTTAGTTCCCTTCTTCTTAACTGTGACTAACAATGCAAATAAATTATGGCTCTGAACCACACCCCAACCACCCAACCCAGCCACATTTGGCTCTTTCCTTGCTATTCTAACATAGTCTGCAGAAATTTTACATTCACACAATGTGTAACCCTCACAAAAGAAACCAATTTTCTCCAGCACCAAGGCTCTGTGGAAACCTGTGCATACATTCCTCCCTCACACTTAGGCAAACAATAAATGGATGTTTACATCTCTGTGTGACTGCAGCTGAGTATTGTGATAATTTGGATGTTTTTTTGGGAAACATATAATTCCTGCAAATAAACATTACCAAGCAACAATACCATGTGTATTCTGCAAGCAAATCCTAGTTAGCAGAAATCACATGCTGGGCAAGACAGAGATGGAGACAACTCTGTAAAGACCGACCTCACAGGATACAATTACATATTTTCATAGGCACCTAAAATCACAGAAGTTTAATTATAAAAGCTTCAATACCATAAAGGATTAGTGATTACTAGCAATATACTAGAATGAATTATAGTCTCAGGGAAATATTTTCATTTTTTTCAGACACACACTTTCTCTGGCAGCTAAAATAAGACAGTATTACTTTTAAACAAGCTAATGATTTAGAAACAGGTCTTTAATGGTTCCAGACCAGGGTATGCTGGACAAGCAGACTCAGAAGGACTGTCAAGACCTGTTGATAGAGATTATTTTCTAATAAGACTCATACACGTATCATACTTTCACTAGTCTCAAGAATGGATTCACAGCTTGCTTTAAACAGGGATTTTGCAAAGGATTACTGGGATTGAGTAGAAGTGAATTCCTGACTTCTTGATACCAATACAGTCATATATATATACACACAAACAATATTGACTTCATGCACAGGCTTCTTTTCTTTAGAAACTATAATGAAATTTAACCAAGTGCTATTTATTTAAAAAGTTAAAAAAAAAAAAGGAAGTGTCTAAGCAACAGCTTTTCCCAAGACTTTGTAACAAACATGATGCTGAAGAGAGTGTAGTCCTAAGTATTGGACTGAGCCCTGAGTCTCTGAATACCATTCCCAGCACAGGACCTTCAAATTTTCCTGAAGAACATTTTAAGGATTTTATTTCACACACATGCTGTTCAGGAAGAAAGCATCTGAATTCAACTGAATTTTTTTCAGTTGCATTGCATCCTGAGAAGAATGTTAGAATTTTATATGGAGATCAGGTAAAAAGGAACGGAATGGAACAGACTGTAGAAAAAAATGTAAGGGAAAAAGGCCATAGCCCGCGATGCCACCCTAGGTAGAATACTGTCTGGATGATTTGTGGCATCTTCATTCTTGAGAAAAAACTATCAAGAAGAATCCCCAAGAATATTTCTCACTAAGGACACTTTTGCACTGAGTTCTGTGCAAAATAGTCTTGGAACAGCTGGCTCAAGTATTCACAAACAGAAGAGAACAACCAAGAAAGTCTCCTTTGATGCCCACTGTTTTTTTGAAAAGCAGAGAACTATGTAAAATCTAGAACTGTACTTTGGTGGTCAGTGAACCCAAAAAGACATTGGAAGAGCTTTATTGAAGAGGTAGCTCAGAGAGCACCCTTTCATCCATTACTGCAGCAAGTGGTTCTAAACATTGCCTCATTGACTGCAGCTTCCTTTCTCTTTTTTTTTTTTAAATTACTTTGATTTTTTTTTAATCCAGAATGCTGATCTTCTAAAGAATTCTTGAAATTATAATAGCCTCTGTCTACTGTATCTTGAATCACCTGGATGCTAGGAGGTCAGCATCTTTTCATCATAGGCAGCATAGAGAAGAATACAGAGGAACTAAGTGTTAAAGCCATACCTAAGAGTAAGGAAAGGAGGAGGTTAGATGGGACAGCATTTTAATCCATTTTAATACTATAGCTACATTACAAAGTGTTTTTCATTTACCAGAAATCATAAGCATATGTGTATGAGTCACTGCCAGAGGCAGTATTTTTTCTATTAGTCTCATTAGTTCTCAAACAAACACTACTGGTAATTAAATCTTATGTAAAAAGAAGTCTGTCCCTGTTCTTCTGTGCTATACAAAGAATAACAAACAGCCACAGCAGATTTACACATTTTGGGTGCCTTTACTAAAATAAAATAACTAAAACAGCAGATCAGTCTTTTGAGGGAGGCCCCATTTATTTGTCTTCCAAATATTAAAGTTCAGTTTTTCCAGAACTCTGTATGCTCTGTATGTGCTCCAAACTCTCCCTCCAAGTTATTATTATTCAAAATTCTCCTCTGAAAAAAAAAAAAATCACGAAAATTACATCAAACCTGATGCACAGATATTACTAATTGTTTAGGAAGAGTGTAGCTTTGCAAGGGTAAAGTGAATGTATTTGGAAAATGACAATCACCACTGAATATTTAAACCCAAGATAACAATTCCTATTGAACAAGATCCACAGAATTTTGATGCAATGGTTTTCAGTTGGGTAATGTTACTATTAAGAAATCAAAATATTTGATAAAAATGTTTCCATTTGTTTTAAAATTTCACAGAAATATCTTCTGAGGGTATCTAATGGCTATGTTTGGACATTTTTGAAATAGAGCGCTTTGGTTATCTTTCAAAAATATTTTATACAAATATAATACTGAAGTCAAATGGAAATACTTCAATACTGTCAGACCCCAATACAAAATCACATTCTTATACCTCTGGATTTTCCCTAAAACTCCATCTATTTCCATGTTTTACTACAGCTGAGTGTCACCATCTCAGTCCTTTACAAAGTTCCCATCCTAATCATCAGATTGAGCAGCATCCAGAGCTCTTAAAATACTGACATCTCTATTCAAGCATACATGATTCTGATAGAATAAGGCAACATATATAAAGGAGTTTAAAATAATATAATGGCAAAATGGTATGTGGCCACTGAAATAATAGCCAAAATTTAACTCCCCCAAAAAAGAAGTATTAGTTAGGTCAACCACAAGTCTGTGCGACTGCTCTACAAAATGATCGGAAAATGTGCAGTGCCTGTCTGCCTGTGACTCTGGGTCATGCAGCTCCAGGCCAAAACAAGCGTCTGCACCAGTGTAGGATGGAAACCACCCTGGACTCTGGAATACCATAGCTGCTTGCAGCCCTGACTTTTATTATACTTTTCAAGTAAATGACAAAGAGCACCACATACTCAGTAAATGGGAAATTAACTCAAAAAATCCTAAAGTTTGTTATCACTCAAAACACAGGCAGCAATTACATAGAGATAAGAAAAAATAAGTTATCTGCCTTCTTTGCACAGCCGAGGAAAAACAGATACTGTACAGCTGCAATTCTGTCACTGTACTCCTACAAAAAAGTCAGACATCTCTGCTGGACAGAACTGACAATTTTATTTTTTCCTGCATTTCTTATCTCAGCTACAAACTACCACTTTGATCAGAAAACTGTGCCTCTCTTTTCTCACTATTGCCTTGAATTTTTCTTTGTTTAATCACCATTTAGACTTTTTTTACCTCCTTAATGCACAGAAACATAAACAATCTGCTGGCAGACCTTGTCAATCACAAACTTCATTAGGCTATCCAGTGAGAAAAAGGCTTATTCAGCCTGGATAACTGTCACATGTAAAATTTTAACATGGCTGTTAAAATACCTAAGTGATGAAAGCGCAAAGACAGTGACAGCATTCTATAGACCAGGGACCAAAAGCAAAGTAAGATTTTTCCATTAAAGTAACCAAATAAGGTATGTTGGGAAGAAGAGAAAGAAACTCATTTTTATGAAAGAGTGGTTTTTAAAGAATTTTACTTGCTGTGAGTTATGTTCTTGAAAGAGTTGTTAGCAGAATCTCAACGGCTTTATGCCCCCTTGAAGAATAGGTCATTATGCAAGTACAGGTCTGTGGATGCAAAAGTACTGTTTGCTTAAATCTCTTCTTGCTATTTTCTGTGTCGTGAGAGATTTTTCGTTCTCATGAAAAGCTATCAATAATATTTGTAAGCATGTACACCTGCAACCTTGATTATTCTTGTTTTTGGTAAAAGTAGAAAAATATTTTGAGAACTAATTCAGCCTATCCCCTCTGAGGGGTGGCTAAGCATTTTAACCAATTAGACCATGAAGTAAGAAGTCTGTAAAAGAGCTGTAAATAATAAAATAATTCTCACTTTGCTGCATCAATCCCTGGCTTCTGTCTGCTCTCTCTCCTCTCCGCTCTGCCACCTCGGGAAGGACAACAATACCTACTACACAGGTCAGCTTAACCTACACTTGTGCAAAAATCCAGGTGCTCTCATGAAAGGAACTGGGTATCCCGAGAAGCTACTATTCTGGAACTGGGTATCCAGAGAAGTCTCACTATTAAGACCGAGGCAAAGAGGGCAGTAAGTACCTCGGCCTTTCCCTCATCCTTTGTCACTATGCTTACCTCTGCAACCAACAAAGCATGGAAATTCTCCTTAGCCCTTCTTTTGTTGCTGATGTATCTATAGAAACATTTTTTATTTTCTTTTATGGCAGCAGCCAGATAAAGNCGTCCAGCCTTCCTGGACACCTCTGTCCTTCAGGACTGCCTCCCAAGTGACTCTCTCAACACAACTCCTAAACAGGCCCAAATCTGCCTTCTGGAAGCCCAAGGTGGCAGTTCTGCTGATACCTCTCCTTACTTCTGTGAAAATTGATAACACTATCATTTCAGGATCGCTGTGCCCAAGGCCTCCTCCAATCTTCTCATCATGCAACAGTGCTCTCCTCTTGGCAAACAACAGGTCCAGAGGGATATGATCCCTATTTGGTTCCCTCACCAGCTGCATTAGGAATTTATCTTCCATACACTCCAGGAACCTCCTAGCCTGCTTCCTCTCTGTGGTATTATCCCAGCAGACATCTGGTAAACTGAAGTCCCCCAGAAGAGCAAGGGGCAGCAATCTTGAGACTGTTCTATGATTCTATGTTCCATGACTCCTTAAAATCAGATCAACAACTGTGTCAAAGTAGGAAAAGCAACTGGCACTGAAAAAACCAGTGCAAATTATTTTGCTCAGTTTTGTTCCTAGGTTAAGCAGTCATTTGCAAAAATCAGATTTACTAGTTTTAGAATCTTGAAGGAAAATGTCTCAGATGAAACTACATGCATTCAATTAACTTGTTTCCTTGTTAACTTGCAAAACCTGTTTTGACAAATTTTCTTCCCTGATTCTTTCATATTCTGGGTAGTTTTATTAATAATATTGCACATTCGAAAAGAAAAATCAAGTTCCATTAAAATGCAATTTAGAGAGAGAAGAAAAAAATGTATCTATACATAAAAATGCAACTTCCAGCAGTTAAAAGAGAACATAATGGGTAACTGAAATAAATTTGCAATAAATCAAGAAAGACCTTAAAAAAATTTAAAAATTATTTGCAGAAAAAAATCCAACAGAGAGGCTCAAAGCCTCTGACATTGCTCATAACTACAAGGAATTAAAGAAATAGAAAGCAGATGAGCTGGAAGCATGTCATATGATGTTACCCTGAACTTATTACCCATTGTTAGTACCTTTACATGGCAAGGAAGGCTAGGGATCTGAAAATCAGTAAGCTGGTTAGCTAGAATCTCTGGAGCTTACCACTTGAAACAGACTTGCAGACAACAAGGTGAGGTCAGCCATGGTGCTCTTTGGCTAGACCTATTATGAAAACCTTCAAAAATGGAGACGACAAATTCTCTCAGGTAAGACCTGCTTCAGTCCTGCACTGTCCTGGAGAGAACTCCTTTCCACTAGATTCTCATGTGTTAAGACCACCGAGCTTCAATCATGTTAAACAAACAAGAAATTTTTAAGTTCAGATTATCTTAATTTGCAACCAGATGTATTTTAACAACTTTCACAAGTTTGTAAATCCTTCTGTTTTCTGTACCCAAACCACTCATAACATGTCATTATTTAAATCACTAATGATATTTAGAAATATCCCTTAAATCCATTTAGTCGAGACTATAATCCAACATATTCTAAACCATCAGAGATTCTACTTTTTGTCAACCAAGCAGAAGAAAATAGCACACTTGTTAAAAACCACCTTTTTGACTTGAAACCTAACATCTGGCCTCTCTGCATATTGATTTTCCTCCAGTACAAATCACTCCTCTGTGCTCAGACTGTCTGCTTGGGTAATAGGGCAGAAGGGCAGACATGAAATTACTTACAGTCTACTAAATTCCCTCTCCCTGCTGGTAAAGCCTGGCCTACACATCTGGGTGTCCAAACACACTGTGACATTTACTTCAGGACACTGGAGATGCTCCTGTGTTATTCTGAAGGCTGCCAGTGGTGACCTCAGTTACTTTAAGACATGAATGATATTCTTCACATTTACCACACTAGCTCTTTTTGGTGGTAGAAGAAAATCTGGGGCTACGATATGTCATAAGAATACATTTACTCGGAGAGACATAAAACAAAAAAAGCTGATTTTTCCATTACACTCTATATGTACTTGTGTCCTAGTTTCTTCCTAGTAGCTGGTCCAGTGCTGTGTTTTGGATTCAGGATGAGAGTGATGTTGATAACATGCTGATGTCTTAGCTCTTGGCAAGCAGGGTTTACATTAAGTTAAGAAGTTTTCAGCTTCTCACACCAACCCACCTGCAGGAATGCTGGGGGCACAGGAAGCTGGCAGGAAGCAGAGCCAGGATGATCGAAACTGGCCAAAGGGATATTCCACACCGTGTGGTGTCATGCTCAGTATATATACCAGGGAGAAAGCTGGCTGGGGGCTCCTGCTCAGGAACTGGCTGGACATCAGTTGGCAGCAACTGGACTGTGCATCACTTGTTTTGTATATTCTAATTAATTATTATTAGTATCCATTCCTTTTCTGTTCTATTAAACACTCTTCATCTCAACCCACAAATTTTACTTTTTTTTTCCCCCCCAATTCTCTCCCCCATCCCACTGGGGAAGGGTGAGCAAGCAAGCACTTGTGTGGTGTTTAGCTGCCTGCCAGATTAAACCAGAGCAACAAAATTAGGAGTAAAAGCACAGTAAGCAAATAAGGAGACAATAGTTAGCTGATCATACTCCAGACATACTCTTACAAATACGCAATTTGCAGTAATAAAGTATTCTGACACTGTCTAGCTGAAGTCGTGAATCACTAATACCTTCTACTTAGCTGAAGTTGGTTCTTTACAAAGTCCTTGGGCTAACTCCTGTGCTCTGCCATATCAGATTACAGCAGCCCCGAGGACACGGCAGGGCTGCTTATCTTGGCAGTGAAGAAGCCAGTGGGGTGTCCCTTTTACCTATGGGTGCGGCGTAAACACCGAGACAGAACTGTTGTTGTGGTCACAGCAGACCTCTAAATGTAATAGCTGCTGATCATTTCTTGCTGGAAACTGCTATTGCTTTTAGTGCTCACAAATGTGTAGACACCACGAAGTTTTAGATGGTTTCTGATTTTATAGTATCTGAGGACAGGCCCATCAAAACCAGAGATCTTTCCTTTAAGGAAAGGGGCAACTTGCACTGTGATATGGTGTCAAAAAACCAGATCTGCATGGTAAACACACCATATGATTTCTATCCTTTAAAATTTACTATGGACTTCACTTCCTCCCTGCTCAGCCTTAAGTACAAACCCATTGCTGAGAACACGCCGTGGCCCAGACATGAGCTTCATTCAGCTGTTCACCAGCTACACATCTCAAGCCATCTCCATTTACAATCCTCTCTTTGCTAGTCAGAACAAGGGCAATCAGGTACAGTCAGGACAGCAAAGAGCAGGAGAAAGTCTTGATAGCAACAGAACATGGTGCAAACACAAACTGCTGCGTGGAGGTAGCGATGAAGGTTTATTAGTGCCAGCTCAATTTGAGCCCCACAGTCCTTCTTCTCAGGGCACTCCCTTGCACCTGAGGTTTGTGGAATACTTGTGCCTTGCAGAGCACAGAGCTCACCACAGTTATGCAAGTTTAAAGGCTTCTGTTCCCAGTTCTTGCCTGGGAGATGATTCACAGCACAGGTAGTTCAAGTCTCTTCCCGTGGTCCAACTGAGTGGCAAAGTGAAATAACTACCATTGGGCAACGCAATTTTGCCAGTGTGGGTGAGACCACCCGCTGTGAACATAGCAGATTTCTAATGGAGTCCAGGCCTATGTCTAACCTTTGCCAAAAAAACGGAGCATGTCTTTCACCAATAGCCAGAGAAGGCAGGCAGGCAGGGAGCCACACAGCCTGGTATCCTGTGTGGTGGGAAGAGTGAACCCTGATCCCTCACGGCACCCTGAGCCTGAACACAGCAGATGGTGCCAGGCTCTGGCTGCAGCCTGATCCCAGCTCTTCCCTGCCAGGATATGGGCAGCACACAGACCAGACATGAGTTGTGTCAGGTTCACAAAATCGGGTTGGAATGGATCTCTGGAGATCATCTAGTCCAAACCCCCTGACAAAGCAGGGTCACCTTGAGAAGGTGACACAGAAACACATCCACGTGGGTTTGCAGTGTCTCCAGAGAGGGACTCCATGACCTCCCTGGGCAGCCCGTTCCAGTGCGCTGCCATCCTCAATGTAAAGAAGTTCTTTGTCATGTTGAGATGAAACTTCTTGTGTTTTGGTTTACGGCCATTGCTCCTCATCCTGTCGCCTGGCACCACTGAAAAGAGTCGGGCACCATCCTCATGACCCCCACGCCTGAGATACTTATATGCATTAATGAGCTCCCCTCGCAGTCTTCCCTTCTCCAGACTAAACAGGCCCAGCCCCCGCAGTCTCTCCTCAGAAGAGAGATGCTCCAGACCCTTCCTCATCCTTGTGGCCCTCCACTGCACTCTCACAAGCATCTCCTTGACCTTCTTGTACTGAGGAGCCAGACCCAGCATAAGTACTCCAGACTCCAGGCTGGGACGGTCTCTGTCCTGTCCCTTCTTCCTTCAACAGGCATAGCTCATACCCTAGGGCTTCTACGGCAGCCCGGGGCCCGGCAGAGGGACCGGGGGCTGCCCATTCCCTGCTCTCCGAGCCGGGTCCAGGCCCAGTGCCGGTCCCGCTGTCGCTCCAGGGCACGGCTCGGCTCCTCCGCGGGGTCCCCGGAGGCCGCAGCTCCCCCGCGCCCCTGCC
>WEIT01030562.1:0-10155 GCA_013389985.1 Dryoscopus gambensis | reverse complement strand
CAGATGCTGTGATTATGCGAGACCTGCTGGCAGAGCTGTCTGTATTGTTGCAAGTTTTGCTGTTCATGAGTCCAGCATTTTGTGTAGGTTAAATGGGTTGGAATGAGCTGTGTCATTTAGAAACTGATGTGGCGAGTTGTTTTGGTTTTTTCCTTTTACAACATGCAAGTCAGTACTGCACTCTGTGTCGGCTAGCTGCTTTTCCCTATACTTTTGGGGGTTTTTTTCATGCTTTATTCGCGTTTGCAACCCAATGTAAATGATGATACAGAGTTTCAAAACAAATTTTGTTTGCTGTAACATAGTATATATTTGCAGTTCTAGTTTAAGACTTTGGGTTAATAGTCTTGAGAGATGAAGGGGTCTTCTGCTTCTACACTACAGTAGTAGTAAGTGAACACAACAGCTTAAGTCACTGGCACGTAAATGGGAGAATTAAAAAAACCCTGGTTGTTGATTTCTGTTTCATTCAACAGAAAAGAGTTTCAGTGATAGGGAATTGTACAAAAATAGTAAAGGTTTTCGCATTATCTAAGAAAAAGTGTTGCAGCAAATAAAATTTACTTTTTAGTAGGTCCCATTTAACATTTCAGAGATAGTGGGCTCTTATTAAGGAAAATGAACTGATAGCAGTGTTTTAATGTATAAGAAAGTATCTCTTTTTCTCTCAAGAGCAGTATTAGCACATGGGTAAATTTACAGGACTCAGTTTTTACTCATTGTACTTTAAACTGTAACTCTCTTATGTCTGAAACGATGCTGTACTCAGGCAAGGGCTGAGTTTAAGAACTGTTTCTTACATGTCTGGACTCAGTAAAAAAGCCCTGCTGACACTGTTTTTAATTGGATGCCTAAAAGTGGCTCTGCAGAAAATTTCTCTGGCAAAGCAAAACAAAAGAAAGATAGTAGGGATTTCAGTCATCATTTTCTGACATCTCTATGTACATCTCTTTCGTCTCACACAGGGGTTGAGAGAGAAGGGGCAAGCATACTGGGACATCATTTCACTTTCCAATTCAGAATTTTAGGGCTCCGTGAGAGATGATTTTGCATTGCATGGGAATAAAATCCTGCAGCTCTGCCTCCCTGGTCATCAGATTCCCAGTGGCACAGCAGAGTTGTCCAGGGCTTCTGAGTAGGTACAGCAAATGAGACCTGAGGTGTGGTAATAAAAGTTGTAGGACCATCCCGTTTCCACTGGTTTTAGTATGTTTCTCCAACAGGAAGTAGAAGGATGATTTTAAAAAAGCGCCTTTTCCAACAAGAAATGGTTGAAATCTGTCTTAGAATAGGAAAGATGTAAGGTGGTCAACTAGGCAGCACTGCATACATAAATGTTATTGAAACTACACCGAAACACCATTTTTCATTTAAGCTTGTGTCGCTGGATAGATGGAATGGGAAGTTTCAGGCGTAGACACTATTCTTCCTGTTGAAAGCTGACAACTTCAGTTTTCATTTAACTGACTTGATTCTTGAACAGGAAAGATTTTTTTAAAAATTATTTTATTTCCTATGTGATACTCATTGCATTTGAGACATTATGCAGTGGCTATTAAAAGTGATGCATATATTGAATTCCCAAATAAAGATTTTAGAGCAACTCCTGCCCAGCTGTTTTAAAGGAATGAGAGCCTTTAGGCTGATCTGAAACGACATTTGCTGAAACCGTGGCTACAAAGCACCTGGACAGCACTGGAAGATGAGATTTGAGATGTTAAAATTAAATTACCATTTTTAATACAAACATTTAGTGAAAAAGAGAATGTGAAAAAACATTGTTAATCAGAATTGAAGCAAAGGCTACTCAGGTTTCATAAATGTAATGTCCAGTTTACTGAAGTTGTTTGGTAGTTGTGACGTTGCATTTCAAATGTAACTAGAAATAGATATTTGATCTGAGCACTGACTCTTGGGGTTTTTTTTTGCTTTAGATGACATTAATTTGTCTTTCTGTTAATCTTAGAAAGCCTTATAAGTTTAGTGCCCTATTTTTAGTACATTGGACTGACATTTTACATGCTCAGATATGACAATATATTGTTGCAGGGGCGAACAGTGGGACACATAAATAAATTTATAATGAGGGTAAACCTGCGTATGAAAGAAATAGCTGAAATCTTTTAAGGCTATTGATGTAACAATATTAATTGTCAGTTTTCCTTCCTAACCCAGAGTAGCCCCTAATACAGCTTCATGGAAAAGATTACTTAATTTTATGCAATGTAGTCAACTGTCAAATAATTAATTTAAAATTCAGATCTGAGGGGAAATACAAAATCACAAAATCTGTAGACTCATATGGAGTCCTCTTCACTTTCACACTGTTGGAGTGCTTTTTGATAAAGAAGAAAGAGGATGGAGTAGCAGCTAGATGTCTGGAACTGATCCACAGTTCATTGAATTAAATTGAAATTTTTTTCATTAACTTTGATCATCCTTGGATTGAACCGGTATGCGTATGATTTAATTAGTAGCAAGCTTGGGAAATGCTGGGATGTTGGCTTTTCTAGTTCCTTACCTACAGAGATGGTAATTACATAAACCAGTATATTTGTGTGTCTATGACATGGCAAGTGCAGAAGTACCCACAATTGGCTTTCCTAGTGGTGGACCTCCATTTTAAAGAGACATTTTATGCTAAACCTCTTTTTCTTTCTTGCTAATGATAAGATCAAATCTGATCGTCTTTCATTACACATAAAACAGATCTATTTCTATGTCATTGACAATATTTTTATGCTGGAAAAGGGAGCAAATTGTAATTTTATTCTATGTCTAATTTTGAAATACAGTAATACCCCTCCCCCCCGTGTGTTATATTTAACATTAAGGGTTAAAAATGCAAATTTTTGGTAGGTTGTCTTTGCCTCAGAGCCATAAGGAGGTTCTCTAATGTCAAATGTTTAATTGTCCAATTGAGTATGTTTTTATCATGGATCACATTGAAAGTATCTCTGTTAATGCTGTTGTTTTATTTTATTTTAAATTATGTAAAGCAGTGCAGCTTCATGTTGGGATGCCTTTGCATTTATGCAAGTTTGAGGAAGAGCCACAGAAAACTCCTCTGCTAAGGGCAAGTTTGTAGGCCAAGCTGTTGGACAGTCATAGTTCAGAATGGCTGAATTTCTCATCTGAAGCATTTGAAATATTTTTACCCCGAACCAGATTTCTATCACCTTATTACTTCCTGTATTGTTTGTTACTAGGTGAGCTGCCCCAGTGCCTTACCTGGGTCAGCTGGTGAAGTTAAGGTACTGCTTGGGGCAAGGGAGGAAGGGTGGTGGGAGTCGGCTGTGGGTGTTGACGCTGGACACAGAGATTCCATGTAGATGTGTCCTGTTTGCTTTGGCAGACCCTGTTGTGAGTCTGAATGATTTACAGTCTAAAAGTTTATGAAAGCTACCAGGCTTCTTATATGTTAGTAGCATAAATAGGACTAGTAGGTATAAAAATCAAGGGAGAAAGGCTTGTAAGCTAACACCACACTTTCTCAATTTATCAGTTGTGTAACTAGCCATAAATCTTGGGTCCCTTGGGTTTGCTTATACTTTTGGTAGTTTACACCCAGTTTTTAGCACAATAAATAAGAATTCTCTAAGGTGTCAGTTACATACCTGTCAATGAGAACTAACTTGAAAAAATTAGGTCTGTGTCAAAAAATGTTAAAAGGAGCCTTGATTTTTTTTCTCAAGGGCACTTAAGAGTTACTGAAGCAACATTAAATACTATACCAACAAGATGCTGAGGTTTTAGGTGGTATTTTCTCTACTGCTTTACCGGAAAATGTTTTGTAGCAACTGCAACATAACACAGAACACAGGCACCTTTCGAGGCAGACATTACCTTCTCAAATAAGCATGACATATGCTTAGGCCATGCTGATGTGTTATTGTGTATCATCTACAATGATTTTGGAATGTATTACAAAATTATCTGTATGCTTGAGGGAGTGATCCAGAGAACAGAAAAGGAATTAAGTAGGTGATCTAAGTATTTATTTGTTTTATATGTTTCTAGCTGCTGATTGATGAGCTCATAATGCTGCCTCTGCATTTGCAGCTGAGAAGGGATGTTGCTAAACAAATGATTTTTCTCGCTTGCCTTTGTTTCTTTAAAAATTAGTAATTCCTTTTAGAAGGAAAACAATATTTTTAACGTATAAATCTGAGAAACAGCTGAATGAAAATGTATACACAGTCTACTTTTTTGGTTTCAAACAGATTAAAGCAGAAAAATATTGTTTAATATATTACCTAATGTATTGTGAAGCAAGACATCCTATCTTGCTTGTTATATATTTTGAGTTAAAAATAGTTAAAAAATCAAGATATTATTGTACAAGTTGGGAAAACTTTTCTTACTCTGTTGCAAACCTTCTGTTTGATGACTGCCATAAGAATTTCTAGGATATAATTAAAAAATAGTTGTCTGACATCTACTGATTAGGAATTGGGATTAGGTTCCTTGTGCTTGAATATGTCAGTTCATCAACTTCTCTGGCTCTGAAATAGCTTATTGTTTCTGTGTGTTTTTCTGTGTGTATTGTTTTCTGTGTGTTTCTACTGTTTCAAAACCACCGTCATCATTGCTGTCATACCTCCCAATACTTTTGAAAAAGCAGACCCTTAAAAGCAACGACTCTGTCTTCTGCCGAGGATCACCCATATTGAATTGTGCAATTTGTGTTGCACAGCCCCCCTGTGCACGTATGTGCACGTTTGACTTTACAAAGTCTCTCCAGCAATCCCTTCTCATCTCCAGTGAAATGCAATGGCAGCTTGTTTCAGATTCCTGGTTGTTAATCAATCTGTTCACACTTAAATGTGTTGCAGCCCAGGGAAAGCAGGGAGTATCCTGGATGAATGATACGAAAGAAGTGAAGTGAATGTACGTAAGCGTGATCTGCCCCCAGAGTGGCAGATTGCTTTAGCAATGACCTTTATCAGTGAGAATAGACTAAAGTTGTATCATTTTTGAGAACCAGAGTGTTACATCCACTTAAACTGTTGCTGGGTGCTATGTTTTGCCATCACTTTTTGAAGACACTGTTAGGTTGAGTTTAATACTTTTCTTAAAAATTCCAGGTTTTAAGCATAAAGGCCTAAGGAAATTATGTCTGCAAGATGGTATTTGTGCATCTGCTGTAAGCCCTCTTTTTTCCACTTCGGTTAAATTTCATGCAGAATTCTGGGTCACCAGAGACAGCAAGGTACAGGTGGTGTATGAGAATAAAGGACTTAACGAAGGAGAGAAACCCTATAAATTCCTCAGCCAAAGTAGAGGGAGCAGGATGAATTTGTCCCTTATCACTGAATCTGCAAACTAACTTTGCCTCCAAACACAGAGGAAATAAACCTTTGCTGGTTCTGCTGCTTGCAAAGGAAAGCTTACTGTAAACTTGAGGATGAATTATGTGTTGCTGGCTGACACATCTTACAGAAGAGGAAAATAGAATAGTGCTGTCTGAAATATTTTAAAAGAACTGAGAATGGATGCTTTAAGAGAAAGTGTTGCACATGTTGTTTTTTAGACTTTTAGAAGAATAGTGTGTCTACAGGAGAGAGCTTGAGACAAATGATGCTGTTTTTCACAGTCTCTGAGATGATTAGGAAATATTGGAACGTAATAGAAGTTATAATCAAGTGTAAATGTAAACTGTTAGATTGCTGCAGAGGGAGGAGGCTGCTTAGACAATAAATCTCACAGTAACACATCTACTTCTTTAAAGCTGCTAATGTGTTGCCATCATCTGGAAAAGTATACACAATAGCTCGTCACAAACCCATCAACTTTTCTGCATTAATTAACATCTCCATTTGTGATATATGACCTCTGAAATTAATTATTTTAAAATGAAAACTTTCCCAATTTTGTGGTATGGCACCCCCCTTTCCACAACTAAATTCTGAATTACAAATATTCTAGATGTTTGGAATGTAAATTCGTAACGGTGAAAAATAATTTTAAAAAAGAGTTTGAGAAATCAGTTAGTATTTAACTTTTGTAGTGTTGGTAGCCAGATGCAAAAATAAAAGAAAAGGTAGGACATTAATAGTACATCATGTACTACAGGTCAGGTGTAGACAAAGTAGATAGAAGTAAATAGAAAGTGCCGTTTCTAAGACCTAAGAAGTGGATGTAGAAGTGTGAGATTTCTTTTTGTGTGAGTTGTAAACCTTTAATCTTTCCCAAGTTTTGCACATACAGTATGTGCCCATTTTGCCTTTTTGAAAACATCAGTTAGGCCACCTCTAGGTTTGCTTTTGTGTGTTTTGTGGGGGTCTCTCTGTATGAAGAACTCATGGTGGGAAGAGCACTAAATCCAAATGAGCCATAATTAGGTTGCCCAGAGAAGCTGTGGAAACTCTGTTGCTGGAGACTTTCAAACCCAACTAGGCAAGTCCCTGAGTGACCTGCTTTGGACAGGGTCAAAGCAGGCCACCTCCACTGATCTCTTTGAACCTAAATTATTCTATGATCCTATAGTTCTGTGAACTACAGAAGTAAAGCTTGTATTCATTTCTGAAGGAGTTTGGTCTGGGGTTATCTTTAAAAGTCATCCCTAAGCTTAGTTCTGGGACCATCCATCTCTTACTGTCATTAGACTCTGCTTTCCTTGTGGGCAGTTTTGCTCCTCAGTACATTGTATTTCCTGTGAGAAGTTAGAAAATGGGAGATAGACCTTCACCATAACTGATGCATTAATTCTCTGCAGGACTTGTAACTGAGATTTTAGGCAAGGTTGTGCATGTTGTGAATGTCTTTGATGGGGAGGGGAATTCTAGCTGTTAAGCCACTGAGTTCTTTGTATCAGGATCATATTATCCTGGAGCTCTTACTTCTTTCTGAGATGACTAAATTGGAATTTCTAAACCAAAAGAGAGGGCTTATGCATCTTGAAAGCAAAGTTCGGCGCAAACTCTTTTCCTTGTAATGTTCATTTGTTCAGCCCTGCAATTTTGCAAGGGTGTTTAAAACTTCGTTTCTCCAATCTTCCATTAGTACTGAGAAAGCTGCTCCTTTGTGGTACCTGTCACCAGTGAGAGGTAAGCAGCAGTTAATTACCCAGTTTGAGAATTGGGTATCTGCTTTTCCCATTCCAGGGGAAATTACTGCAATTCCAAAATATGATGGAGAAATGCAGCCCTCACTATATTTTCTGTATCTGTCAAAGTTTTTTTGAGCTGTGAGAATATTCCAATCTATGCTTCAACAGTTAGTAGAGTGGGCCATCTGATGCAAATTTGGTTGCTTGAGCATTATAGTACATGGAAAAATCCTCTATGTAACTTGAAGTGGTTTAACAGAGGAGGATATATTTTGCAGTCCACATTCCCCATGTGCACGCATGTAGAAAACACACAAACACACGGCCTCCCCACCCTCCCACTGCAGCCAAACCATCTGCCCTCTGGAGTTCATGCCTCAGGTGTGCATGGTCAAGCCAGAATCTGGACTTAGGTGACCTTATACTGTTCCTGAAAGTATTCAAAGTACTTTGATTTTAAAAAGAATGCTAGTGATTTCAAATTGAATTGTTTTCCATTCCTTGAAATATGAGGTGCTGTATAAAAAATAAAATAAAAAGCTAGTAGAATTTTTTGAGGCAAAACATATATAGGTAATACATTTACATTGTGAAATCATGCCTTACTATACATCACTCTTAAAATGTAGTATCACTAGAACCAAAGATTTGCACCTGTCAAACTGTACCCATTCAGAGCTTCACTGATGATACTATATAAAGATGTCATCACCAGATGTGAATACAAAATTCTTAACAAACTGTGGTATACTTCCTACTGATGGCTGCTATTAGGAGTTCCCTTCTGATGACACATCTAGCACCTTCTGATATTTATAATCTGTGATTTGCATTTGGAACTAAGCTTTTACCCTCATAGCAAGACAGAGCATAAACAGAGCGAGATGTGAAGCAGCATTTCTGTAGAAAGCTGTTTGTGGTAATTCTTGAGAGTTCTCTGTTGATCCCAAAATAAATTCCTAGATACAAATATACCACAGCCTGGGGGATGAACGTGCACCAGGCACTGATGACTGCTGTGTAATGCAAGTAGTCTTGTATCTTACAGTCATCATAATCCCTTCTTACATAAGGTAATAAATAAACATAAGTACTTTTAAAAATGAGTATTGAATGTTCAGGGCTAAAGGGTCTCGGCTGACCAAGGGTTTGCTGCTTCTTGCTACAAGAGAGCTCCCTGCCATTGTTTAGTAGTAACAGAATATCTTACAAGTGGCACGAAAAACCTGAAAACCTCCTTTTATTGCCCTCTCTAGGTGCTACAGAAAAAGATGTTGTTGGGTTCTCTTTATGACTTCACTTTCTTTTTACCAGTTGCAAGAAAAAAATACTCTATTTATTTTGTCAATGAGATGCTGAGTGCTCCAAGATGAGATTATCTTAACAGAGGAATGCGCAACCTTTACTACAACAAACAACTTTACCCAGATGACTTATTTGCTGAAAATAATTAAGGATGTCTAGGTAGCTGAAAACTCTCATCTACTGTGCACCAAGAGCATCTGGTTTGTTTTGTGCATTTGTTTGCTTTGCTCACTCTTAATTTTCCAAGCCACCCAGGAAAACCAGCAGAATTATTTAAGCAAAACTCCCGCTAGCATACTACAATAAGGCCAAATAATTAAATTCACACTCTTAGAGTAGATACACAGCTTAAAAGCAAAACCAAACCCCCTTGATTCAGCAGACACAAGTTGATTTCTGGTATAATATGACAAAGAACAAAGTCTCTTTCACCTATCTGATCACAGGCTGGTTGGACTTCGCCAGCGTTAGTACTGTTGTCCTAGAAAAACTCTGATGTTCCTGACCTAGAGTGGGAGCTGAAGTAACCTGGTGCCAGCACTGGCAAAGATTTCATGCATTTAATTTGTTCTTCCAGTCTGGTATAAATAATTACACTTCATAGGTCCACTTCCGTAGGAAGGAATCTTTTTAAGCAGGTAGATATCATATTTTTAAAGCCATTTTTCCCCAAATACCTGTATTGGTCAGTAGAAAGAAGCCAAAATGAGTTTATTAAAAAGATTTGATGGTACATGACAAAACTGATATTTTATACTTACTGTCTTGTTGATTACCCATTGATAGCTCTGTTTATATGAAAGTAAGACCATTTTCTAACTACTGGCCCTTCAGGCTCTGATTCAGACATTTAGATTGGAATGGATCCATCTGCTGCTTGTACTTCTATAAAATATGATTTCTAGAAGTGTCATTTCTATGGGTGGGCAAGTTAGCAAGTTTTATTTTCGGTGACCATTACTCAGTCTGGTAACCTGGGTGGAGAAGCAAGGGAAGAAAAACTCTGCTTTTGCAATGTAATGAGCAGATACCAAATAATTCTGGATGCATTCAGGAAAAAAGATCTGTTAAACAAAACTAAAACAATTTAATGTCCCATGTGTGATAAAATTTCATGTCAAAGAGGAATCATAAAAGATCAAAAACTGAACCTGCTTCCACTGAGACAAATAGAAAGGTTTGTTCCTAGGGAGGTTTTTGAGCCTAAATTCTACAATCCTGAAATATTTTCAAGTCTGGGTGGAGTAATCCTTACTAACTAGCTGATCTTTAAAGAAAATTATTAAACTTCGTGGGGTTTTGTTGTTTTGGGTTTTTTTTAATGCAGGCTTTTAGCAAAGTGAAAGGTTTTCAAACATAAAAGTTTAGGAATATATCTGGTTAGGTGATTACAATTTCTTCTAAAATATATTTCAGTGTTATGCATGCTAGAGGCAGGATGCCGTGCTCTGGGAGGTCCCCAGAAGACTGTTATAAAAAGGATATGGAATGGTGTCAGTGGACTGTGTAACTGTAGATCCTATACCTGCCTGTAATACCTACTACAGGCATGCTTTTTTCTTAAAATGACAACAGTTTAATGCTTGATAAAATGAGAATATATGTTGTAGCTTTAAAGAATTTTTTTTGTACCATTCTCAAAGATATCAGGAGGAGGCTGTGGCACTACCTGCCTCTGTTCAGTCCTGTAGCAAGGGCAAAATCTGTCTGCCATGGCAATGTACCTTAGTCATGTTGAAACACAGGCGTTTTAAAAATAAGATGCAGTCAAGAAAAGGAGGGAATAGAAGAAATATTTT
>WEIT01030557.1:36255-48559 GCA_013389985.1 Dryoscopus gambensis | reverse complement strand
CATTAATAGTCAGTATGTACCAGAAGACTTTTTTCCTCTGCTCTTCTACAGTGCTCAGGGGACTGAAATAATGAAGCTGTCAGTGACATCTTTTTAAAAGGTAATTGCAGGTAAAAATAAAAGCAGAAATAAGAAAAAAAATTCCCTGGCTACAATTAGTGAATTACTTGGGTGGTGGGGGAGAAGAAAGGGGAGAAAATGCTCACTAGCACAAAGTCTGATTTTCAGTGGCTCTGTTCACTGCCCACTCTGTCCCAAGCTATTTCACTCTGCTGAAGCAATTTCACATTGTAGTGATCGAGACTTTCAGAGGCCGATTCCTCATCAGCACACACCTTTTATTTCTGCTGCAGTGTAATTTCGTTGTACAATGTTTTACTTCGACTTTCTGCTTCAGCAGACAATTAAATACAGTACCACATTAAGATTATACTCCACCACTTACTAGAAGGAAATCCAGCAGATGAAATATACATTTCAAAGCAGAGCTGCTGCAAATAAGGAAGAATTTGTAAAAGTAGGAACTTAACATACAAAATAATTGTTTACACAAACCTGTTTTTCAAACCCAAAAGTATGTATTTCAGCTTTCGGAATCTCCAAGAGATTCTGATTTAGACTGGTAATTAGGGGTAAGGCCATATTTCAGTTGGATATAATCTAAGCCATACTTTAATTTAGATATGGTCTTACAGGTCCATTTCAGATTGCCTAACTATACATGTGACTTTAAATTAGACCCATTTTAAGTGTCTTACCACAGTCCAGATAGATTACCTCCACCACACCACATTTTTTGTTGCAACTGGGGTAGTTTGAATGAGTCATTTTTTACCTGTAGGAACTATTTATCCTTCAACTCCTGCCTAGCACAATGCCAGTTGTAATTTCCAGATAAATCTCAGGAGACAGAGTGACAGATGAAAGAAAGAGAAAAGCCTGCAGCTATGCAGTGCACAATACATGACTAGCTCTCATCTACAAACTGCTCTTAAGAGTAGCTTAGAGTCATAATAGACACTGATCTGATGGAAGGCCTTGTTATTTGTTTGTTGTTTTTTTATCATAAGCCCCACAGAGTTGGTGAGGTGTTGTAATCAACACTGTAACATGACTTTTTTAGTGAGTATCACTCATTTCTCATGCTTCAGTCTGACTGATGCTGCAAGCTTTTCAGCTTGTTTCAGCGGTCACACTTCATACTTGTACAGCACTGAAGCATCTCTCAAGATTTGCTTTCATGACCTCTGAAACACTTCAAGGTTACTTCAAATCCCATGAGTTCCCTCCTTGTGTCCTTCCTCCCCAAGTAGACACCTGATACCTAAAGTTCAAGTATGCACAGGTCGTGCCTAAGTGGCAGCCACAGTATATTGTGGGTTCTCAGTAGTCCTGCTCAACAGGGGAGCAGAGGAGCATCTATTACACTCCTCTTCAACCCGTGCACTCAAGAATGTCCAGGATATGCTTCTCTGTCTTGCACGATAAACAGAATCTCTGTTGCCTAAAATCAAAAGGCTGTGCCAGATTCATGGCAGGTATTCCACCCTGCTTCTCTGGTATAATTGGGCTGCTGAAATGAAGGCAGTAGCTTTAAGTTAAAATTTCAAAGATGCAGAGTCCTGCTTCCTCCCTTAACCAGAGAGCAGTTCTGGTTCCCTGATGCCCCATCTTCTTACAATCCTGCTGCAGTATCAACATCAGTGAGCACAATAGGAGCTCCTTTACCTCTAAATTACACCTTGTCCTCTCTCCCCTCAGTGGCTTTCTTGTATCACCCTCTTGAAAATATTTCACTTTTCTACTAAGACACTAGGAATACACCATGCGCTCACATGAGCTCCTTCCTTACAGTCTGCTGTGAGGAAACATTTTCAGTTTGTAAAAAAACCCCTAAAAGCAAACCTAACCCAACAACAACAAAAAAGCCAACCAACCACCTCAAAGCAAAAATCCCTCAAACCCAAAGTGCCAATGAAAACAAGAAATAAAATCCACGCAACAACTAATCCACTACCCCATACCCCAAACCACAAGAAGGGTGAGTGAACATAAATAATCTGTGTGGTTTGGCGTAGGGATTTTTTTGGGGGGAGCCGAGGGGTCTTGTTTGTTTTAACTATGGAGATTTTAGTATTTTCCTATTGTTTTCTGCCTGTTTGGATTTTTTTTTAGGGGAACAAGGTGTTCCTATTGTTTAACTGACCACAGCTTATAATTTCTGAACCTATTGCTTAACTTTACCAAATCTGAGAGTGAGACAAAGATCTCAAAGCAACAGTATATTTTTTAATACCTGTTTTTTCCATAAAAGGGGCAGAAGGGATGTTCACACAGGAAACAGATGAAGCACTGAAAGGCTAGTTAGCCTAGACAGGCTTGCCTTTTGGTACCCATCTACCAGGCAGCCACTCAGACCACATGTAACTGTGACCCAGCTACAGTATGATGGACTTCCAGATCTGAAAGTCTTGACGGGAGATAGATTAGAGGTTTTACAATGAGATAATAAGAACACAGCTGGGGAAGCAAGAAGACGTGTAAGCATTGCAACAGGAGACTGATGCGGAGGTACGGAAACGAAGAGGATGCAAGATCCAAATCTGCAGCAACTCAGGATTCATTAACTCAACTGCAACCAATTTATTGTTCTCAGTATTCCTGTTTGGAATTACAAAAGACAGCTTCATTTATTCTTCCTGCTTTGCTCATTATTTCTGCAGGAAAGACTCCAATAAAAGTAAGTACAACAGCAACAAATTGAGCTTTTCACAATTGCACTTAACACAAACCTAACATCCTTCTTCCATCTTCTACCATAACCTCAGAAACACACACTATTGAAGAAGGGCTGAGCAGAGAGCTAAAACTTACTGCTTCACATTGGTCTGTGAAAGCACGATCTCTGTACCTATGCTTCAAATTCTGATGCAACAGTCTGGTGTGGTTACACCCATAAGAAAAATAAAAGATGGCTGAAAATTAATCTTAGTGGGAGAGACACTAGATTTTAGTTAAGAGGGCATATTTCTTAATATGTTCATCTTCCTTAATAGCTCTAAAGTAGGCAGGCAATTGTGCTGCATCTGTTTTGTATAAAATTGATTTTATATTAAAATTACAGCCCTATAAAAGTATTGCAGCATCCTCAGGATTCAAAGGCAGTCATATATCATAATTTCATCTTAGAATGTGTACTGACCATGTTTTACCATGTGTTTTGTTTCTAGGAAACACATCCTAGAAATAACACCACAATGCAATACTCATATATTAAGTAAACACAGGGAATTATTTCTCCTCTGACATGGGTGTACAGCTTCTACTCACTTCAGGGACTACAAAAAGCAGGCCTGCACCTCTTTTTTCAGTGCAAGTTCAAATGAAACATTAAAAGTCTACAGGCAGGAAAGCAGATAGAAAATAGTGCTTCTCTGTCTGAAACAAAAAGATAGGCTATAATTTCACTGTATGTGCTTAGTTCTCAGTTCGTTCATTAAGAGATACTAAAATATAACCATGCAACCACTAGTTTAGTTAATTATAGCCCAAGAATCTCAGTGGACGATCTGGCATACTTCTGCTGTTGTTAATGACGCAGTAGCAGTTTATACCAGCTGAACATATGGTTTCTGTTATCATGGACAAATTACTGGCCTTGCCCTTGTACACTTATGGAAGAAGAAGGAATGTGGAATAATAAGGCAGAGATACTGAATGCCTTCTTTGCATCAGACTTCACTGACAAGACCAGCCCTCAGGAATCTCTGGCCCAGGTCCAAGGAAAACCAGTGGTGGGAGGAAGACTTTCCCGTGGTCAAGGAGGATAGGGTTAGAGATCACCTTGTCAAACTTGGCATCTGCAGGTCCATGGACCCTGAAAGGATGCATCCACAAGTGCTGGGAGAGATGGCAGACAAGAATGTGGTCAGGAGCAGTGAGCATGGATTCAGTAAAGGTATATCCTGCTTGCCCAACTTGATTGCCTTCTACAATGGCAAAACTACCTGAATGAATGAGAGGAGAGCAGTGCATATTTTCTACCTAGTGAGGCTCTAGGCTATGCCTCCCGCAATGTCCTCAGAGGCAAACTCGAGGGAGCGCAGAGGGTGAAGTGGGTTGTGAACTGGCAGAACGACACATCCCAGAGGGTCATTATCAGTGGCACAGGATTTGGCTGGAACCTATCATTAGTGGTGTCCCCAACAAGAAGTAATGAGCTGGAACTGATGCACAGGAAGTTCCAGCTGCATAGGAAGAAGAACTTCTTTACTGTGCAAGTGACTACACACTGGGACAGGTTGCCCAGAGAGGTTTTGGGGTCTCCCTCACTGGAGATATTCAAGACTTGTCTGGACACAGTCCTGTGCCGTTTGCTCTAGGATGACCCTGCTTGAGCAGGGAGGTTGGACCATATGCCCCCACTGGTGGTCCCTTCCGACCTTAACTGTTCTGTGACTCTGTAATTAAATACAGATCCTATTCATTATTATTTATTATTAATTTGTTAATTAATTATTTATTTCTGAGAAAGAAGATAAAACCTGAAATATAACTATCTACTAAGAGAAAATTCTTTAAACTCTGTTAAAAAAATTTTTCATTTGATTTTATGGCTTTGGTTAAAAATGGTGTCGGCCTTTCTGCCAGGCTTCTCAGTGCATCAGGGAGTCATGCAAGGAGTTGAAATACACTGCTTTAGTATTTTTTCATTCCATGACTGGACAAAATACCATGAAAGAAAAGGACAAAATCACACCTTATTTTAGCTCCAGAAATGCTTCTCTCAGGTAGTGAAAAATGAAAATACAAATCCAGTAATACTGTATTTTACAGTTAGTTAACCCACTACCTTCATTTTGACTTTACCTGAAATCAAATCCTGTGCTGCATACTCCTGTGTTAACATGTTCACTTGCCAAAACAAGATTTCTGGTCATTAAGCCCTCCACTCAAAAAAGCTCCAAAAACAAAACAACCTATCAACAATTAGAAAAACCTCCAAGAAAACAAATCAAAGCAAACAAAAAACAATCAACCAAAAAAACTCAAAAGGCAAAATCTTGTAGCATTCACTGTCAGCGTTGAATTACTTGTCAAGGAAAAGAATTTTATTTCCATAGGTTTGTTTGCTTTGGTAATTGATGTCTCTTCCTCTTGTGTTTTTAAAGCTATCTTTAACAAAATGACAGCTTAAAAGCCCTCCTTATTCACAGCTTGAGGTTGAAATGGAATCAAGCCAGAGCTGGAACGGCTTTCCAAATTAGCAAGGGAACCTACTGTTGAAGTAGACTATTACCCTGCATGTGTTTGTGCATACAGCCTTGTTTCTTGTACCCACAACTGGGCTAGCTATCATTTACTCACCTCACAAAGCTGCCTCCTTCCTGTTCTTCTTAAAGAATTTAGGTAAAACAAAAGAAAAATCAACATAAAAGCTTTTGTGCTTGAAAGCACTTTTCACTTCAGATGGCTGAGCACCATCAAATCGTTTAGGAAATAACACCAAAAGAGTCTTGAAGTGCTCGAGGCAAACACAGTGGGCTGCAGTTTCAAAGGGGCTGTGCGAGAGGCTCGGAAAGTCCTGTGTCTGGTGAGTACTTGCACAGTGTGAGTAGTGGAACACAAAAAGCTAGGGCTACAGTCACATCAAAGAAATATACAGTGCAAACTGCATAGATCATGTGCCTTGCAGGTCTGCTGAGGAGCCTCTTAACGCACATGCAAAGACAAGGCTTTTTTTGTTGAATTCACCCAGTGCCATACATTTTGGAGAGACCAGCAGATGCAAGCCACTTTAGAAATGGGAAATCTAAGCCACAGAAATGCACAGAAACATAAAAAGAAGACCCTCAAAGAGTTAACAACAGAGACAGAACATATCCTTCCTGATCTAAGTTTCCTACCCTTGCACAGAAGAATCCTGAATTTTAATGGAGATTAACAGAAATTACCTAGCTATTGGGCTGGCTTGCTTATAGGTATTAGCACTCACAAAGCAGCCTAGCATGCAAAGACGATGGGCAATGATTTCCCAGCTGTCTCTTGATCATTTTCCCCTTGATTTCAGTTTGCACTGAAATCCATACAAATTGTCACTAAATGTGCTCCTTACAGAGACACTCCAGAACTCAGGAGCAATGAAGAAGGGCAAGAAGGACAGCCAAACTACTCCACAGCTTTTGGGAGATAAAGGGAAAATGTCACACGCGATCAGCTGTGTATGCCTATGGGCTGCAGTCAGAGCACTATTGCACATTGCAGCCCAAGAGCCCTGTGCTAACAGAGTTTAAATTAAAGGAGCTAAAAGTAGGAATTTCATAACTAAGTAAAGGGCACATGCAGAGCCTAAAACCACCAGTAAAATTGCAGCAACAGCAGAATGAGACCACATGTCAAGAAAACTAAAGAAACTGCTGACTATGATAACGAACTACCTTGGAAAAATCACAACCTTATTCCATCTTGCCAAGTGAGTTGGATCACACATTAATCCTCAAACCAACTTAATTATTACTTACAGTTTCCTTTCTCAGCTGCCTTACTGCACTTCTTGGACTCAAACAATACTCATAGGATGGAGAACCATACAGTCAGGCTCTGCTGGGTCAGCATCCAGGGCTAGGTAAAGGGAATCACATACAATTTCATGTGCCTGGTCGCTTTCCTCACCAGCTGCAAGCACTTCTATTTAGCTCTCTGAAAGAGCTAATTAGGAAAAGACATGAAAGGGGGTTGTAGCCAGGTGTGGGTCAGTTCCTTCTCCCAAGTAACAACTGATAGGATGAGGAAATGACCTCAAGTTGCATCAGTGGAGTTTTAGATCAGATATTAGGAAAAATTTCTTTGCTGAAAGGCTTGTCAAGAATTGGAATAGGCTGCCCAGGGAAGTGGTTGAGTCACCATCCCTGGAGGCATTTAAAAGACCTGTAGATATGGCACTTACAGAAACAGTCTGTAGCAGACTTAGCAGTGCTGTGTTAATAATTAGAGTCAATCTTCTAGGTCTTTTCAATGATTCTGTGATTCCCTGGAAAAAGTGGATGCAGCTAGGATTGACTCAGTTTTCCTGGCTTAGGCACTAATCCCCAAAACCCAGGTGAAACTCAGTCTAGCTCTAGTGCTTCCAGTGAGAGGTCATCAGAAGGGACAGAATGGGATTGCGGCCCCTTTCTGCTTGGCCCTGAAGGGTGCAGGTGTGTGCCCTTTCTCACCTCCCTCTCACCACAGCATAACATAGCTTGCAGGGCATTCAAGTGTTAGTTTTGGTAGTAAATCCCAAAGCTGGGCAAATGTTACTGTGCTTCTGGTGTTGCAGTGGGCATTTTTTCATAATTTATAGGTGGCTTTTTTCAGAGACTAATCTTGCTTCCTAACCACAGATCTTTCCTTTACTTAGGTTATTGCAAATGTCACAATTTCAAAAGATGCAGAGGAGACAGGGCCTTGGGGTTTTTTCACCACCAAGTTAAAAAAAAGTCCCAAATTGCTTCATAAAAATCTCAGTTTTTAAAGCAGTTTCTTATTTGAGACTGATTTTCTAGGTGAAGTATATACCTTGGGATCAGAGACAGAGAAGCTGCAGATGAATGTAGAAGCAGAAGAAGCTGGTTCTGTCCAAGCTCACTAGCCTTGGTGAGGAAAGAAGATAATGATATTTATGTTGCGAAAGGCCGAGGCTTCTGAAGCAATGATAGAAAAGAGATGTACTGATGGCCAGCTGTGGTCACTCAGGGTGCTACTCCCACCTGCAGCAGCTGGCTGGACACGTGCACACAGATCACGGGTGACACGGGCTGCCTGTGCTGGCCCTTGCACTTGGACACGTGTTCTTCAGTCACTCTGATGGGAAAAGAGTGACTTGTAATAGCATCAAACTTTTCCTCCAGTCTCTCCAGACTTTCTGTCCCACGTTCTATGCAACACTCCCACGGGCTGCCTAAACACAGTCCCCTTGTACAGGCCCAGCTGCGGCATTGATACAATCTGACTCTCAAAAATACTTTCTCGATGGGACTTAGTGGAGTCAGAAAGATGAGTTGGCAAATGGGTATTAGACATTAATCTTAATTGCCAGGAAAACTTGGAATTTATATTTCAGGATAGGAGAATGTCTTCATGTTAATGTTTTAATATTATATAAAATGAAAATAAACAAAAACAATTCATTGGGAAAAAGCTTTAGATATGCACTACATTGGTAGGGACATGGAGGAGGGAAGGCAGACTTCCTTTTTTTTTGGCTTTTTATTTCACGTATTCTATCATGCAATAGAATCAATCTTCACTTAAAATATATGTGTGCACTATATATTACTGTTTTCTGGGGACCTATTTTCGCAGCAGAGTGCTACCTGGCATGAGTGAGCCCAAGTGGCATGTTCTATCTGTCTGAAAAAACCTGCTTTGTTTTGGGGGTTTCATCATCATACCAGCAATTTTAATATTCATGGCTCTCTAGCCCTTGTTCCCTAACCTAGGGCTCTCCCACCTTTCTTCTGTTTACCTCCTCATCCTCTTTTCCAGCAATTCCTTTCTTTTGTTCTTTTCCGTGTGTTGCAGCCCTTGAATCACAGCCCTGTTGCCAGACAGTTTGTCCTCTGTGGTGCTGAATGGGCACTTCAGAAGGCAGCATGTCTCCTTCTCAGGAAGCGACTGCTTATTTCGCACACAGAGAGGAGCAGCAATTCAGCACAGCAGGAGAAATTACAGAACACAGCCTGGAGGGGAGGTCGATGAGACAGAACATTTTTCTGGAGCTTTCTGGCTCCATTTAACCTCTCAATAAAAGTAGGCTAGAGCATCCCAATATTAAGGACCATGTGAAAGGGGAAAATGAAAAAAAAAAAAAAAAGAAAAGAAAGCATAGAGAGAGGAAGGAGGAAGAGCAGGGAATCTTTATACTGGAAAAATGTCCTTGCAGGTAATGCACATAGAATTCCTTCCTGATGTATAGGATAAAAGATGGGATTATTATGCTTGGCTCAAGAGTTTGCAAGTGTGACTTTTTTGCCAGTGTCAGGTTTGAGCTGTCACAAGTCTAATCATGCTTACTTCTGCATCTGGACTTGGTCGGGGAGAGACTAAAGAGGAGAGGGTAGAAAAAATATTTTCATTTACAGGTCATACAGACAAATCTAGAAAATAATCTGTGCTGTATTCTTAAAAAAATAGAAGTGTCTGAAGGTCCCAAATTATTTGCAAACACAATCAATTATGCTTTTAAACAGGTGCTGATGTGCTGAGCAAAGACTCTTATTCCCATTTCTCTGCATGGAGAAACTGAAGAACCTTTCCCAAAAGGTAGTGTGAGACAGCTCTGGACTGGCCAGGCACAGGTGAAGGGATGGGGACATTATCACTAAAATGAAATGGAAAAATTGTTTTTTAATAGAAAACACCCAGAGAACCGTGAAGAGGCTACTGCTTTAACATCATTGCAATTACTAATGTAGATTGATAATGAGGGGGAAAAAATACACCAGCAATCCAAGGCAGTCTTTTGCCTCTGAGTTATGATGGATAAAGATGTTTGAGTGGGATTTTATAATACATTATTTCTGTTTTAATCAGGCACTATAAAGCAGCAACAGGACTTATATACTTCACAGCCACTTTGGATTATTGAATGCTCACAGTAGGCTAAAAGAGCACTTACAGTTCATCATATTAAGCAAAAATGTATAAATTAAGTACCATCAAGCCCACAAGCCCACATTTATGAGGAGTGAAGAAGGGGAAATAGAAGAAATTTAAAGGATGAGGCATTAAAATGTACTTTACAGTATGCTTTTAAGAAAGGACATTCATGACTGAAGAAAACAATTATCAAGCATCTCAGTCTATTTCTATCCATGATGCAAAGCTAAGACCTATTTCTACATGTCTCCCTAGTTAACTATCTGTCTTCCCTGGTCAGCTATCTATCTTCCCTGGTCACTGATTATTGCAGTATTTCCAAAGAGCATGATTTATTATCTCCCACACATGCTCCAGCTTATATAGCATGCCTGTCATGCGAGTCAGGCTCAGCCTGGAGCTTAACATCTGCAATGTGAATACAAAGCTCAGGGTCTCACGCACAGAACCTGTTTTTGCAGGATACCATGTGGACCAAAGGCACTGGTATGCTATGAGACAAAATTGTAGCCTTCTGAATGCAGAGCAGCTTTCCTGTCACATAAAAGCCTCGTCCAGATTTAATGATCCTAGGAATTTCGGTACTTCTCCCTGTCTCTGGGCTACCAGAGAGGGTACCTAAGTGGCGACTCTCAGCTTGCTTTTTGGCACTGTGAGTTTGCCGGTCAGTCACTATTCCTTTCCTTTGTTGCTGGTTCCTGGGCACCCATCATAAACCAGTGATGCATTTTTTCCCCTGGTGGTTCCCATGGATGTTTTCAATGTGTTCGGGATTGCTTAGGCTCCTAGCTAAGACTGGAGGCTAAGACGGGCTGAAGATGTCTTCTTGAGGAACGGGAGGCAGCAGGTACCAGCCCATTTCAGAAAGGGCTGGAATTTAATGCCTTAAAGGCATAGGGTGAGAAGAGGGCAGTTTCACCACTGTGACACCTAATCTGGAGGGAGGGAAGGAAGGAACAGCTGGACACGGACAGATGGAGAAAAAATGCAACAAACAATTTTTCATCCCTATACACTAAGAGGGTATAATTTCTGTTGTCTCTTTTACTGTTGTGATAGATTACGAGAACTGCCACAAAGTAAAGATAATAACACAAGCTGAGGTAGGATATAAAAGCATGGAGGGAAAGCCATCAGGAAGATGAAAATGTCAGAAATTAAAATAACTTGTAAATGAATCACAAAACAAAAAACTTTATGCATCTGATAAACTGTTTTCAAACAATGGTCATATATCTTTAATCTATATTGCAGCATGAAACACCACTTTTTCAGCAAGAACATTAGAGTAACAATTAAATACCACTGTCCTCAAAACCATTACTATTATCTCTCATCTTTATGAAGGCAAGACCTCAGACGTTAAGTAGTCAGCTGAAAATCCCCACTGAAGACTTTTCAGATCGAGGAGAGGTTTTGTTATTAAAGCAAACTGAAACAACTGAGAATTAATTAAGAAAAAAAGAGGGAATATTAACTAACAATCAAATTTTCCAACTGTGTTTTAAATACTAACCTGCTAGATAAGGAACATTTTATGAGTATTATTTGCCAGTTTCTTCTAAAACAGTTTTTCTGTGTCCATTATCAACTTCTGCTCATCTTTCAGATCTCTACAGTATTCTTACAGAATAAGGGAAGGTGTTAGATGAAACTACTGAAGAGTCAAACTAAGATAGGTAACCAGTTAAAATAGAAAAGCGCTCCCTTCCCAATTCCTACAGAAACGTTGGGTAGGCAGCCCATATTGGGATGTGGAACAGCTGGATTGAAAAGATTTCAGATTTGGATTCCACAGGATAATCCTTCAACAGCTGAACTGTATATGAGAATGACCATGCAGTAGGTCTTGCAGTTCAGAAGAAGTTGGCTACTTTAAATTGTGCTAGAAAGTAAAACTCATAAAATGAACTGCCTCTTTAATAATTTTTATTTTAAATAGTATGAAGTGCCTGTACCATGAAAATGTACAGAAGCATTATTTCTAGTGTGGTCTCAATGAGAGGTGTTGGTTGCTCTTGCTCTTCCTTCTGCTTTGTGTGGTAGGATAAGAGGCAAGAAGAGTGAAGTTTGTAGGTGTCTAGCACTCCTATATTTTCACCAAAAAATACATGTGTCTGGCTACGGTCACATGCACATACATTTATACAAATATGTATACACACATATATAGATCGTGCCTGTGGATCACAGTCTGTGGTGCCATCTGGTGGAAAGAAGTCAGCAGCGGCCCTACTGCTAAAAAAATAAACGTGCCAAGTAGCTTTAAAATGAGGAAGGAAGGAATGAAACCCCAAAAGAAGGAAGGTCTGATCATATGACTAATGGAAGCCACAGCATTCATCAAAACACAATCAGTTCCATTCTGTCTCAACACCTAAAGCTTCTTACCTTGATTGTCTCAGACTGTCACACTCATTGATATGGATCAGCAGTCATTGATGAGCATTTAAAACCACAAAAAGCTTGCATGGGTAACGGAAAAATACAAATACTCCCTGAAATTTCTAACTGTCTCCTTTCCCAATTCTGTCTGAGTTAGAAGGGTTGGACTCTTGCAGACTTAATGGAACAGCAAGCATCTTCAAGGTCTTCAACATCTGCATCTCATAGGGAACCTTCAACAGTGAGCAAATATTTACATGAATACAAGCTTTTATTTTTT
>WEIT01030557.1:22455-36162 GCA_013389985.1 Dryoscopus gambensis | reverse complement strand
GATTTCTTGGAGTACTATTTGCCAATTAGGCAGAGGAAGGCAGTCGTGTTTTATATGAAGGATCTGAGTTGGCTTTCTCAAAATTCTTTTTTAGTTTTGAAGAAAAAAAAAAATAAATGGACTGGTTACTTTTTTAGAGAACTCTTTTATCTTCAAGGACAGCACTCACATCAGAACAGACCAAGGCCTGAGGGAGTCTGCCCAATATGAGTAAGGTTTAATTCTTCACTAGGTTATGCAAAATTTGGTCATTTGGGAATGTTCTTTTATACAGAGTTATGATATACTTCTAACTGTGTATTCACAGTTACACTGAGGGCTAGGGATAGGCATAACCTTGTTTAGGCTTCCATGGCAGAAATACATACAGCAAAAACAGTTTTGTAGAGAAACAAAAAATAGTTGAAATGTTCATCAGTCAGGGTGGTGACATTATATCATGCTCATATTGTTTTGAATGTAGCTTTAAATAACAAAAGGTAGCTGACAAATTTCAGCTTTCCTATTTTCAGATTAGGATCCTGAAATGAGACAGTTAATTAAATAATGATCAGGGTTGTTTCTTAAAAGGCTGGAAAGTTTGTCAAATGTTCTGTGTCTCATAAAGAAAATACTCTGGAAAGCAGAGACTTAAAGTACATAGCTGAGCAACCATAAATATGTACCCATATACCAGCTGTAATTAGTTTCTGCAGCTGAGGCAAATGTGCCACCTACACTTCTTCCTTCATTTCCTTTCCCCAGGCTCCCTTTGTCCTTTGCCCATTCAGTGGTTGTGTATCACTTCTCCACTTAGTTCCTAGGCTCTCTTAAGGCTCTATCCACCTCTCTGACAGCCTTCAAACCCTCTCAAAAAGCAGATGGAAATGCAGTGGGGCAAAGAGGTGATATGACTAAGTAAAAATCCCATCCCTGCTGAGATAACATCCTAATCCACTGGCAGTCTTTCTTGATAAAGACGGAGGAAAATCCTGGATAAAATTTCAGAACTTGAGTTGTGGTTGAACCATCTTTATAGCTGCCAAATTAAATATCTTCCTTGACCTCCAAAACTCAGAATTGTCAAAATGTGTTCTTAAAGCTCACTCAAAAAAGAAGAGTTTAAATGCATGACTTCTGTTTCAGCTGTTGCCTTATTTCTGCAATTCTTGCTTTTTGCTCTTGTGTTCTTCTGTTTCTCACTGCTTATATTATGATGTCTGAATCACAGGCTGCTTCTTGTATCCAGTGAACTCAGCAGAATAATTTGTATTGACTTTACTTGGTATAGAATTGGATTTACTGTCCATTGCTCTAATCTGTTAGATTACTTTTCTCCTGCTATTTCTTTCCTGTATGTAAATAAACAGTGAATATAGAGAAGTTGTACTTACAGGCTAATGCAGTTGTTGGAAGAATGGAAACTAAACAAAAGAATGGCTATTTTGGGGAAAATTTTTCACACAATTTTTTACCAAATTATTTTTTCCACAAGTTTTGACTATGAGTTGCTAAAAAAACAAACTTCCATTTACTACAGAAATGAAAACATTTCCCAATAACTATAAACCCCCTTTCTGCCTTCCTGTAGCTGGGATTCTTACCCACCCCCATCATTCAACAAATCCATTGGGAGAAAATGATCTTTTTTGCTACCAGTTTTTCTAAAAAAAATTCCTTGGTTTCTGTATAAGCTCAGAAATAATTACTGAGAAGGGGAGGGTTTCATTTGTAGGACAGTTCTGCAAGTTCGGTGGTGAATGCCTGGAAGACCCTGTGATGTGCATTGTTACTATGATTAATGACTGTTATTATTGATGCAGAACCATAAATTTATACAGGATCTGTCAAGAATAAATAAAACAGCAGTGTGTTCTGCAATAAAGAGTTACAGCAGGAAAATAGCTAAGATTAATAAAAGGCAAATCTTAACAGGAAAACAAACATAGAACCAAATTGTGACCATGATATGCTCCCTTTGTGGTTCTGGGAATGGTGTCTTTTCTCTGAGATGGGAGGGGGACTGGGCTCTTAGTGGATATAAGAAAACCAGAACACAGAAAAGAATTTGAATTTAATGAGGTAGCTGATTAATTTCCTCATAAAACCTTGAAAGAGTCATTTGAAGACAATTTGTTTACAAACACATACCCAAACTGATGTCAGAGTGAAGAAACTGACAGTAAAAGGGACGGCATCACAATTTTGGGGAGCAGGAAAGAGACCTCCTTTTCAGCCCCAGTGATTTCTTGCAGGTTCAAAAAGGAGCATTATCCCCTGCAGTTTCAAGGTGCTTCTTTCTCTGGGGTGCTGCTGCACATTCTCCCTCAACAATAAACTCTGTACAGAGATAGTGACTCAAACTTGGAGTGTGGAAAGTAGGGGCTGATAGAGTCTGGTAATCTGCAAATTATTTAGGTAGTCAACAGCCAAAAATATACACCCTGGGATTTAGTAGTACCTGCCTTGTTCAGATATCCACCTCTGCCTAGGACTAGCAAAGGGAAGCTGATGTAATTTCACCTGGGGCCTCAAGAACTATCAGAGAGATACAGCAGAAAAATCCCTCAGGGAATTGTGGGTTCCATACTAAAAAAAAAAATATTCTCATACTGGGTCAAGCTCACTTTCAGTGGTTTTTGGTTGTAAAATGATAGGAATGTCACCTATTTTTGTGCATAATGGAATGTATCTCTGAAGTGATTGTGAGCTTAAAAAAATATAATATGGAAAAAGTAAGACCTAAACTCTTGAAAAAACCTCCAAAATTTGTAATTGGATGTAGAAGTGAAATCTAGTCTCATGAAAGAGTACAGAAATGAAAAACCAAGTCACATATGAATATTGTATGGAAGGAATGGGTAGGGATGTAGGGAAGGAATGGGCTCAGATGTGCTTNACAAGCATCGCACTTCTGAAATCACCTTTGTCTTTCCTGTGTCCTCACACCGCACTCAAAGGCACAATTTAGGCTGCTTCCGTGCTTGATTTTTCTGGGCAGCTCTTGTTCTCTCCATGGTTGTATTCCCTAAGGTTTTCCATTTCATGTCGTGTTCAGCACAGGGACTCCTTCAGCTGGCACTTCTCACACGTTGCTTCTGGCTTCATTCTTAGCACACCTCATAGGTATTTCCACTGCTTTTTCTGAGCCTTAATTACTGAAAATGTGTCTGGGCAGTATCAACTGACACTAAAATTATTTCCTCTTTAATGTCAATTGAAAAATGAGTTCCGTTTCTTGCTCCAAATGCTACTTTCATGTCAGCTATTTCATGAGGCCCCCGAGAGTTTTACTAGAGCAGCCAGCTGCCATGGTGGAATCGTGCCGTGTTGGACCAAGCTCTGCCAGCACACACTCAGCTGTTACTGGCATTCTGCATTTTGAGTGCTCAATACTTACTGGAACACCAAATATTTTGAATAGATCTGCATTGGGTGGGAAGTGGAGACAGTGCTGCAGGGAGCTACTGTACAGACAGAAGCAGTAATGAATGCTATTGCAAGAAAAGGAGGATTGGAAGCTTCTTAAGTAAAGCTATGGGAGAGGACAGAGAAGGGTATTTTTTGTTGCTCATTACAGTGCAAAATTCCCCTGCTTAGGTCTTTCTCTGACCTCTGCACAGAGGTAATTTTTCCTGTCTAGAGACATGGACTTCCATGCTTTTTATTCTCTACAGACTACATCTCTGCTGTGTCTGTTGCACCAAATGGCATCTGCTGCTTTAAACTGAGGGTGGCAAAAGCCCAAATTGGCACTGGCATGCAGTGGTGTGGATCAAATGGACAGGCACATTTTGCCTTGCTACCAAGCAGTTTTTATTACTGACACTGTTGCAGGAAGAAAGAAACAGGTTGTCAGCTGTGCAGCTTGCTCTTTCATTTGAGTTCTGAGCATGTGTTTTGGGTTAAAGACGACTGAGGACAATGCCCCATAGACTCCCTATCGCATAAAATTATCTCGGATCTGTTTATACACATATACATACATTCATATCCGCAGCACAATGCCTTTCTTAAGTAGCATTTTATAAAGGGGCAGAGGAATGCAGAACTTTGCAAAGGATGGAAAGCAGGCATCTTTCTTGACTCTGGTCAGCACCTTAGTCTGCAAACAAACATCACACAAGCGTGAATCTTCTGTAACTCTTTTTGAAACAAGTCTGAAATACTCAGTGTCTCTCACTGCAGTTCTGCTAAGGTCTATTGGCAGGTGTAGCTGTGCTGATTAAATGACTGTCTGGGTGTGATGAGGTTGGGGGCAGGCAACAGGTAGTTGAAAGGGGAAAGTGACTGGGACTATTTTTTTTTTTTTGTAAATAATTTATTTTGGATGATTGTAGATATCACTATTGGAAAAAGTAATCCTGATATGAAATTTTTCATCCTGTGTTTCTGAGCCCTTGTTACTGATAAAGTGAGAGCTTGCTTGTGCCACAATGAGGAGGAGACAATTTTCTGAGCCAGATGCTGATGTCTTGCTGACATTCAGGTTTCCTGGTTCCCTCACAGCCTGCATTCACCTCAGCCATCCATGCTGCTTTGGTTCTTTCCCTTTAATCTGTGCATAGAATTAATCAGAATTATTTGTTATTTCACTCACCAGGGCAGCTCATGATCACTTATCTAAACCTTTGCAGCAGCCTCCAAATGAGAGGCAAAATGAGGCAGAGCTGCATTGGCCTGCCAAGCCTCTTCTGAGTTAGGGAAGATTCTTTCCTGCCTCTTCTCTTTGGGAAGTTTGTTTAGTTTTGCCCATTTTTGTCCAATTACCTACAACATTTAATACTCCTACTCAGTAGACTGCTTCTCTCAGGTAAACAGTCCACCTTACTATAGTGAGCTTTGATGCTCAAGTCCCTACTTTTAAATGAGAATTTTTTGCAAGCCTAATAAAAAATCATATGCTTTGGGAAAAAATAACCAAAGAATTCCCAGCAGAGAATCTAGTGTGGTTATAGCTCGTTAAAGCTATACTTTTTGAAGGTTTCTCTTTGGTGCTGTGCAGGCAAGTAATAGAAATCAGCTCAGAAAGCTACTCTGTGCCTGTCAGACAGGATGTGTCACAGAGAAGGGAGAGAGAAATGAGCTTGAAGTGCATTGGGAGGAGGAGAAGGAAATTCTAATAAAACCAACTATAATATAGCCAAAGAGCAGAGGTTTTTGCTTTTGTAATTCCCTAATCCTGGGTCTCCACAGCTGGAGGAAGTTTCTGACACCTTTTTTTTTTTTTTTTTTTTTTGTGGAGAGGAGAGACGAAGGACTCATTCTCAGGACTTCCTGTCAAGAGGAGCCGGCTGAAACATATTACAGTAATAAACATATTTCACACAGGCAGGACTGGCAAATGGAAAGGACCATTGCTGCAGTCCAGGGAAGCCCTTGATGTGGAAGAAAATCTTCTTTTTCGAGGGGCCTCTGTGCAGGGGCAGAGTCCTCACTAGAATTACAGACACTGTTTCCAGCATGCAGTGAGCATGGAAACAATAATTTTCAAAGAGAAAGCAAGGAGAAAGTGTCATTTCCAGAAAACACTTCTAACGCAAGCCCTGTCTCCAGTGCAAAAGACAAAAGAAGGGGCAATTTTATGGCCAGCTCACTGCACGAGACATTAAAGTTATGTTCAGGTGAGGCGCTCTTCTACAAAGACAATTCAGTTCCCTTGTGTAGTAGAAACAACCCTGCTGTGAGCATCCTGTCTCAGTCATTGCTACAGACAACACTCATCACTACTCAGAGCACGCTCAAAGCTTTAGTACCTTGTAAAGGTCAGTCTGGCCCCCAACGTAAGTCTTTCTGGATTGAAGAAATATTTCATCCTCGCCATACAGGTCTGCACAGGGGTGAATCATGCACTTCAAGATGATTCTCGTGGCAGCACTTCCACTGACTGAAACTACTGGGTAACTATTTTTCTAAGCAGCAGTAGATGTTTCTTTTGAACATTTTTTCTTCTGGAAAAAAAAAAAGAACTGGATATTCTCCAAAAATTGGCGTCTGCAAACAGCTGTTTACATCCCAAAGCCCTCACAGCACAATCAGTATGTGAAAAGGGAAACAGATTTTGGGAACCAGTCCTTGAACTCTGTGCTATAGCCAGCTATTACTGTGAAAAGTAACCAGAAACACCAAAGCCCACTGATCTCAGGTGTGTCAGAGGGTCTAGCAGAGATCTGAGTCACTGAATGGATAAGCAGATAATTTTTCCTTCCCTCGTAAGCCTAGCAGAACATGTCTTTTTTTTTCTGTTTGCATGGCACCTGGTGGAGACTGAGGCCACTGTGTGTTACTGTAAAAAACATTTACCTGCTCATTTGGAAGCATGCATGGGACATAATACTGAAGGGTCACAACTGAGAAACAGGGAAGAAACACTAGGAAACTGATTTTTTTTTTTTTTTTTAAGTGATAACCTTCTGGGCCTCTCAAAGTATCATCTCTAGATCAAGAAAGGGGACTGTCAGAGTGCTTGCTGAGAAGAGAACCTGGAGCTTGCAGCACAAATGGAGAAAGGAAGCACTGGGTCAGCTCTCCACTTCTGGTGCCTTACTCAGTTCTGTTTGCTTTGTAGTGGGCATTCTTTTCTTCAGCTAAGGATTGCTGTGTCTTGGCATCAGCTGAGGAGGTCTGTCTACTTCCCTGTTTCTGCCCCCTCCTCTGTACTAAAAAGAGATTCAATGGTGGCAGAGCACCTGCATGTCACCAAGATTAACTAGAAAATAACAAGATGATGTGTGGAAAGCTCAGAGGAGCCTGGGTTCCACTACAGAGTATTTCATACAAAATTAACACCAGGCAGAAGCTGCTCTAGCTGAGGAAGAGAGCATCCTAGTCAGCTGCCGTGTGATGTAGCACAACTGTTAATAAGGAGGAAATTATTTCTGAGTGAAAAACATAGGACTTGGTCCCACAGGAATTATGTTCAAGGAGCTTACACAATTTTCACTTGGCTGTGTGTCAATGGCTGAATTCCACACAAGACAGAGAATGTACTGAATGGTAAAAAAAGCTGAAATAAATCAAATAATAGGTGTAAATCATGGTGTCTTTTTCTTACACAGTTCTATTTTTCAGCAGCATTTTCATTCAGCAGAACTTAGGGCCTCAGCTAGTCACACTATAAACATAAGCCCATTCAACTTTTAAAAACAGCTGCATCATTTTAACGGGATCGACTTTCAACTCCTCTACTTAAAGCAGTGCCCATATCTAGCAGATTATTTAGTTATCATTTATGCTCCTTCAAGTAACCTCAGTGAGGTACCAGTGCAAAGCATCTGTTCAAAGTGAGCACACCTTTGGCAGAGATCTATATGTACAAATTTTGAAAAGGAAGGATGTGGTTTGGTCACAGCATCTTGCCAAAAAGTGGATTTTTTCAGGAACATTTTAACATTGGTAAACAAACCTTGATGACTGTGCATGTGTTTCTCCGAGCTGACAGGGTCCGGGTGGGCTTAAGTGGAGGGATGTGTTGTCTCCTGCCTGCCTGCCTTGCGTGCAGCAGTGGGCAGCTGCAGCCTCCTGTCTGGATGTGCTGGGCAGCACGTTCCCCTCCAGGCAGGCTTGTTATCTGCCTGGCAGAAATCCTGCCCTGTTGCGTGCAGCCTCAGGACCACTTCTGTTAGCCATTAATTAGCACTGTGGCTCGTGCTCGCCGGAGCCAAATGGAGGCTTTTGCCTAATGCACAGTATTCTGCTAAGGTCAGAGTGACACGAGATGGGCAAGGAGCTGAGGCACAGACAAAGGCTACAGCAAGTTTACCAACAGTCAGGTGGACATGTAGGTTTGAATCTTGGCTTGCTTGCTTGCTAACTTCTGCTGCAGTCCTGTCTGCTCCTGCCCTTCGCTTCTGTGTTTGCTGATCATTATTGGCACACTGAGACCTCGCTCTTAATGTACTATCTCTGGTCATCCAAAATAAAAAAAATTGAAATTTATTTAAACCTGCTAAGTATGGAACTGTCCTAAATTTATGCTACATCAGCTACTGATTTGTTTTCTCTCTTCTTCTCTACTTGAAACCTCAGGGAGTGGCAATCAAAGGACACGGCTTTCTCCACATGGAAGTCATAGACATCTATTCCAGATGCAGACTACTGATAAACACGGCTTTCGCCCTCTGGAAGTAACACACATCACACATTACAAAGCCCCATTTGTCCTTGTTATTGTAATGCTAAGGCTAAGACAGATACAATGATACAATTTGCCGATTAATTTTTTTTTTTTTTTTTGGACACTGACAGTGGGACCAAGAGGATGAGAAGATAAAGCTTTCTTACCTGCGCTTCTGTGGAAGCTGATGCAAACCCCCCTTAGACTGGTTCCATATGCACACAGAGAGCCAACTGACAGACAATAAACCAAAACCACTAATGCCACAGTTGATAGTCATTTCCTTGTTAGTAGAGCTTGAAGTGGAATGATCTCGGAAATGGAGCAATCCTGGCAGTGACCAAGATCAACCTGACACCAGAACATCAGATATAAACCACCTTTGCACCATTTGTGTTAGTGAAACAGAGTCCCACTTTCTGTTGATCTCCCCAACCTCCTCAGCTACCACTCAGGAGTTCCAGGCAGGCTGGAACTTCAGCTTCCTGCCTTCCTCCTTTCTCCCTATCATCACCGCCAGCAGCCATGGACATGGCAGCACAGGTATGCATGTGAAAAAATCCCTCTCACCTGCTTCCTCATCTCATTCCTCCATCTTCTAAGGATTTCTTTGGTCTTTCCTGATTAAGCTGAAGGGAGCTAGAAGCTTATTGATGTTTATTTCGTTGGGCAAAAAGAAGTGAAAAGGAAGTGTCCAGGCAATCCCACTAAATATGTATAGGGCTGAAGGAGACAGGCACATTCCTGGCAGATAAAAAGGAGCACTCAGTGATTCCCAACCTGTGAACAAAGCCACTTGGCTGGGGAGGAGACTGGAGCTGGACCCTTCCACCCTACCCTCGCCTTTGCCACAGAAACTGCCCTAGTGGGAAGCAATGCACACGGCAACAAGAGAGCTGCTGAGTGAAGCAGCCGTGGGGAATGCACCAAATACCTTTCTAGTTCCCTGTGAGATATGGCTGAGGAGGGAATTTACTTTCCAGTTTCCTTTCAAGATGAAGTATGGCTCGCTCTACCACTGCTTAGGCCGTACTTATTCCACAAATAAAGATTTTCTGTCTTCCATGTGGGAACTTTTGCCCTGAATTCACTCTTTAAAATAAACCTCAGAAACAGAGGCCGTGTTCTTCTAGCAGGTGCACAGCTGAGAGCGTGGACAGCAGATACCCATCAGCATTATACATTCAGTCTTGGTGTGAGAAACACTTTCTCCTGTATTCTACCTCCTAGCATGTGGGTGGCTGTGCTGCTGACAGGGCAGCAGAGCTGTCCTGTCTCTCTCCTTCTTTCCTTCCATTTGGTGAAGATGTGGAGGAGGCAGACTTTGCTGCAAAGCCTTTCTGCTCCCTCTGTGCTCAGCCCTGGGAAGCCTCCGCAGAAAGGTGCCACAAGAACACAGAGTCACCCAGCTCTTTTCTTTCTTTATTTTTTTATTGAAAGCTTCATCAAAGAAAACAGAAGTTTAAACCTAACATCCACTGATCTACAGAAAGCCCCAGGAGTGGGAAAATGGCAGCTATTTAGGATTGTGTTACAAATGGAAAACATAAAAAAACCCCATAGCAGTACAGATCTTTCAGAGACATTCTGGGACATCAGCACACAGATGCCCATATAAATAAGATTCATAATTTAATGTATCACAGAGGTTCTGCATTCTACATTTTGGCTGCAGAGAAGTCTGTAAGGGCTGAAAAGAACCTCTAACCCATTTTTGTGATGCATGTTTTCTTGATAGGAAGTTCATCTGCTTTCAAAGCTGCTTTGATTTTTCTTACAGATAGAATCTGTTCATTCTCCTTTAAAAAGGAAAACAATTAAAAATTCCTAAATGAATTCTGTACACTTCCTGGTTTTACATAAAATTGTTTTGCCTCAAAAAGATAGTAGAATTTTCTTCCACTCTGGAATACATCATATTTAATAATACTTCAGTTACATAAACATCATGTTCTCTTCTTTAGGTTGTATTTTTGGGCTTTAAAAATATAACTGACAGTAAATTTCACCAAATTCATAAAATTATTATCCAAGAGAAAGACACTTAAAGGCAGAAAATTAATGTTGGGCAGATACTCTCTTAAGGACAACAGATCCAGATCTTGGAAGGTGCTTACACCTTGCAGGCTTTGGACCTACAAGGAAAAATGGATTTGTGAACCTATCAAAGGCTGACATTTGCCACTTCATTACACATTTTTATTAAGGTGAAAGAACTCAGCTGTCACTGTTGGGGAATTAACAGTTAAACTGATCAACTTCAATAAACACAAGAATTTTTCTTATCATGGAAATCTGAACCAGCGCTGGGATTCATTTCTTTTACAGCTTTACTCTCATAATTTTCTGTTCAATTTTAACAAAGAGCATGTTAATAAAGGGGAGAAGAAAGGGTCTCTTCTGCCTGCTTTGAGGCACAAAGGTGAATAAATCTCTGGGGTACATACAGCGCTCTAGCCTATCTGGGTGACAAGAGCAATATAGAAAAAGTTGGTGCTCTTTCCGAGAGGAAAATAACTCTCCTTACACTGCATCTTTGCTGCTTGCTGAGATTCTAGAAATCTGCTCCACTGAAGGGGAGGAGAAGTCTGGTGCTCACTCAGCCCTCCGTCTGAGGAAGTGTGCGTGCATGACTGTGTGTATGCGTATTAGAAATGAAAGGAATCCTCGTTACTAGAGTCAATTGTCATTAAACAGAAAAGGCTAATGCACCAAATGTCAGCAGTTTTGTTGTTTTCTGTTTTGCATTTCCATCACACCCTGCCTGTTTTCTTGGTTCATGTGGGCTACTGAGAAAGACCAGGAAAATCCCTTACCCTAGGGCACTTCTTTTATATCCAGACCAATTTCATGTTAAATAAAGTTTTGAAAGGAAATGTTGACCATGCGTGTATCAAACATTACTATCTTCAACTACCACATTTGGTCTCATCACTAAAAATGGATTGATTCATTACGTTAAGCACATTATCACTCTTTAGCATGACTCTTGCTATAGGTGGAGTTAAGTGAGTCTGCCTAAACCTGTTTTGCTCATGTCAACCTCAGCATTAAAATGAAGTGGCACGAGGAGCACCATCAAGCTTAAAATCATGAAGCATGGCAATTTGATAAACACTTAGGATCAGTCTCAATCTTCAGTACCATAAACAACATAATATAGATCCAAATACTATGACATATTAAAAATAAACTTTATTACAATGCAGGCTTCCTCAAATTTGCTGAGTTTTGGTACACACACATACATAAATAATACCCTTCATTTGATTTTTACTTGAGTAAAAATCCATTCGAATGCTACAGCCCAATTGCCCATTGAAAGTTTAAGCCCTCACTTCTCTAATGACCAGCCTTTATCTTCCACATTTGGGCATGCATCCATAGCAGAAGATGATACAATGTGATGCAATTGCTCTCAAATATGCCTCATTCTGCATTACGGTGGATTTCTTGACCAACACAACCAAGGCAGTCTCTTGGTAAACAGAACTATACAATTAAGCACAGGCTAAGGACATTTCAAGAGTCTGTTTCACTGGAAGGCAATAAGAGGACATTCACAATTTGAGGCCTGACTGTCACAGGTGAAAAGTGCTTACAAAACCAGCATTAGAGCCAGATAGGAAGAAGAGTCCCTCTGCAATCTCAGCAGGAACAGTGAGATTTTTCAGTGCCCTGATCTACACTCGGGTCAGCACCTGCAAATATAATACTATCTTCAGTTCCACTGTATCTTTTTCTTTTTTTTTTTTCCCCTCAATGTTAAGTGACAAGCCCAGGTACTCAGAATTTTCTAGCCATAATTCATAGTTTTCTGACACCCATTTTGTATTTATCTTTTAAGGTAAAACCAAAATTACCAAACCTGACCATCCAGATTTGATTATTTACAAGAATTTAGGTGTGATGGAAAGTACATACGCAGTTCAGTTTATGGATTTGATATTACTTCTAGACCTCTGGACCAGGCACCATTGCCTTAGACATCTAGAGTTGTTTCTGCAATCTTTCAGGAACTCTCCTGATATTTAAAGCTAAATTGGAAAGACAGACAAAGATATTGACTTTACAAATTCAGGTGTGCAAAAAAAAAAAAAAGAAGAAAAAGGAAAACAGAAACTAAACCGAGCATAAAAATAAACCTTCAAAAAATCATATTAGCCAGAACAAACATAAAGAAAACCAGTTTAAGATTTCAGAGGCCACCAAGTGACAATACCCATGCAGCATGTTGCTCTTTAACTGTTCACTTTCATCTCATTTTTAACTTTTAGAAATGAGTTACCACTTTCTGAGCATCTTGTAAGTTCCAAATAAGCTTTTTTCTTACCTTATGATCTATGACTGTTTATACTCAAGGCTCACAGTGTTTACAATTCATAGATTTCAAGTACCAGTTCACTGGGGGTTTTTTTGGATCAGTAAGATGATGAATTGTATTTAAGGGGTCCATTTTCTTTCCTCTTCTTCTTCCTCTACTTCTTTCCTTTGTTTCTTTCGATTTCAAACACTATTGAACATTACAGCATGGAAAAAAAGGGAACAATTCTAATACAGAATGCACTTGAAACACTTTAAAGTGACAGGCACTGTAATAACGTGTTGCCTGCCTGGCTTAATAAGAAACACTGAGATTGTTTAACTTTGCTGAAAAAAATAAGAAAAATGTTTCTGAATGTATAAATAAAGCAGCAGAGTTCTTAATAGAAACAAGAAGGTACCTCAGCATATTCATCAGCCACATGGTAGCTACCTTGTAGCCTCATTGTTGATAGTAAATGAGACTTTGTGTGTGTCACATTAGAACTAACACAGAAACAAATGTCTTTATTTCATATTTAACTGACTTGTGCCTGGGGTCATCTCCGTTTGTACAAATAATTCAGAGAGAGACAGAAAGAGAGTATGTGTAGAAAGGAAGAAAATAAGGCTAGATCGATTTTTTCCCTCATATGCCCTCTAAAGAAAGAGGAAACCTTTATCCAAGGACAAAATTCAAGTGCCCCTCTCAAAAAGCAACAAGTAATGAGACAGTACATGAAACAGAAAGAGGGGTTTGGGGTTTTTTTCTGAATTGAAAACATGCTGTGGATGATGTTGCTCCTTTACTTTGGCATCATCTGTTTTTCAGAAGTGTTGAATATCAACAACTACTCTGGAGAAAGAAGTTTTATCACTTCTGAAAATCAGGCCCTCTTCCTATGGTGAAGAACCATGTGAACTCCCATTTCTCTCTTTTCTATGTTGCATATCTAGCAGCTTTTACTTGGGAAACCCCTCCCCCCTCCCACTATGTTAAAAAATATGATCTTGTTTTATCGATTTAAAAAAATAATTGTGTTCTTTTCCCCAAAAAAGTCAGGTTAGGGAAACACAGACCTCTTTTTAGGATTGGGCAGCTGAATCAGATTGATCCAATACATATGTTTTAATTTCATTATTTTTAATGGATACCCTGTCTCTAATCCATCACAATAAATGTGATGAGCATTCCCCTCTCTTCTGGATGGAGGAAAGTTTAAAAATGTTTGGTTTAATTTTTACACATAGATATGTGTGTATGTATGTATATACGGAAATGCTGCTTCACTTCTGCCTCCTTAAGGAAA
>WEIT01030556.1:13901-24400 GCA_013389985.1 Dryoscopus gambensis | reverse complement strand
ACAAGGAATTGTCTGGATGGTTGTATTCATAGGGTTGTGGACAAGCAGCATTCCTCAGGAATCTGTACTGAGACCAGGGCCGTTAAACAACTTTATCAGTGACATGGACAGTGGGATCAAGAGCACGCTCAGCAAGGCAGCAGATGATACCACGCTGTGTGATGTGGCAAGGCTGGAGGGAAGGGATGCCATCCAGATGGAGCTGGTCAAACTCAGAGAGATGATCTGGGGGATGGAGCATGTCTCCTATATAGACAGGTGGAGAGAACGGTGTTGTTTCAGCCTGAAGAAGACATGGCTCCAGGGAGACCTTAAAGCACCTTCCAGTAATTAAAGGGGGCTACAAGAGAGCTGGGGAGGGACTTTTTACAAGGTGATGTAGCGATGGAACAAGGGGTAATGGCTCTAAACTAAGAGGGTGGGTTTAGATGAGCTGTTAGGGATAAATTCTTTACAATGAAGGTGGTGAGATGCTAGAAAAGGTTGCTAAAAAAAACTGTGGATGGCCCATCCCTGGAAGAGTTCAAGGCCAGGCTGGGTGGGATTTTGAGCGACCTGATCTAGTGAAAGGTGGTCATGCTCATGGCAGGTGGTTGGAACCAGATGATCTGTAAGGTCGTTTTCAACCCAAACCTTGCTATGATTCTATAACTAAACATGGTATAATGTAAAGTGTAATAGTAGAAATAAATAATGGAAAAATAGAGTGGCAAATGATGAAGAGGAAATCTAAGAAGGAGCTGCTTACTTCAGTCCAGAAAATCTAAAAGTCAAAATTTCAGACCAATATTGTGACGAAGAGTGCTGGAGCTCTGCCACGAATTAACGAGAAGATTATTTTTCTTTAAAAGATACAGAGCTAACTGGACACTAGCATAACAAGGTAATTATCAAATGAAAGGGAACTGTTGTATTGCTGTGAACCTGCATAAAGACTTTTATAATTACTGATGTTCTGGCCTATATTTGTTTTAGAAGACCATGCATTTTAATATATTTGCATAAAATATGTTCAGCTACGTTGTCCAAAACAGGTTTACTCTTAAGTAGTCAATCAAATATTATCTTTCCTAGACTTCTTTTCAAATAAGAAAGCTATATATGCATGACATTTTACCAAGTTTATTGTGCCAGAAAACTGGGTACACTAATAATTATTTATGAAAAAGCAAAAGTATAAGTTTCATAAATGATTAAACACATAAACCAATGTTTTTAATGATGATTTTTCTTTTCATCAAATGGCTGTATATAATGGCAAGTATGGATATATTAATGGCAGGTTTACATGAACGCTTCTAAAAATGACTGCAAGAATTACTGGCCTCTGAAAATTTTGCTCTGTGTCCCTTTGACTCATCATTGCATAGGTAAGGCACAAGAGTATATACCAAAAGCCTGTTTTTTTCCCAAACACAGTTGACTTGAATATAATTAGTATATTAGGATATTAGGATGCTATTTTCTTGTTGCTTCCTTCTGTAATAACTAAACTACCTAGACATAGCAAATACCAGTTCATAAATTAACAGTGACAAAAATAGTATAACTATGGTAGTGTAAAGAAGGAGAAGACTAAGATATAAGCAGCTGAAAAGCTTAAAAAAAGATCTATTATGTTTTTTCAGTGAGAATGAAAATCATATAGTAATGTGCACTTGAAACACTGTATGTGCTATTGCAACACAGCTGTCTGATGCAGGCTCCCAGCTCTTTTCCTCTCATATTAGAACCGTTCCAAAATTTCATGGTAAAGGACTCATGGTTGTCCCTTCAATCCTGCTGACTTTTGCTTTCAAATTTAAAGCACACAGAAGAAGTATAGTTTAGATCCTATCAACAGGTCTAGAGAAATGTGTCAGGGTCTGGTGAGTAAATGAATGAGTTTCATAAAGACAAATTATATATGCTGTGCAATTCCAATAAACCTTGCTTTAAAAAAGAAGTGACAGAAGGGGAATACTCAGCTGGCAAGACATGCAAAACAGAAAATTCTCACATGCCAATATTATCTCATTAAATCCTTGCTTAAAAATGGTTTTAACATGCTCCCTGTAAACAGTATCTTTTGTTTGCTGTCTGCTATTAACTAACACTTTCAGTAGATACTAAGATGTCTTTAAACAGTCATTCAACTTAAACAGACTTGAATGACTATCTCATAATACACTATACAAACAAGCAAAAATAAAATACTGACATTCTTCTCCTTTCTAGTAGGACATCTAAACATTGGGTAACGATGACTGCTGGTCCTTGCTAACTCTCTCGCAGACCACTTCACTTCATTATTTTCTTGTAACGAGATGTACTTGTGGTGGCCCAGTCAATGGAAAGCTCTGTTCTGTGGACTGAGCCATAGCTCTCACTGACCACTTCTGCTGAGAAGCTACACTGCCATTTCCCATGTCTGCCCTAGTTCATCTTCCCCATGGACACTACCCTCATTTCTATTACTTTTTTTAATGTGCTGCAGGTGACCAGTGCACTGATCAGAATGACCAGGTCTGCACATCTGCGTTCAGGATAGCAGTAGCTTGCCAAAAAGAAGCAAGTGTTGATGCTAATTCTAGCAGCTGCAGCAAAAACCTCACCAAAAGCTAAAGTTCCACTGCAGTGTGCTCAGATGCCAGGGGTTATTCAAATTGAAGCTGACAGCACAATCTTAATCCTGCTTCGCCGTGCATCTGTATTGCAATAATACAGACTGTAATTACATGATCACATATATTTGCACAAATGAATTTGATAGTATACAAATTTACTACAATCTAGATATATGTGTGCACCTTTCTACAATCAAGAGACATATCACGGTGTATTAATACTTATTTGAAATCATGCAGTCCACTATATATCTACTGACATATTAGTTACATTCTGTTGAAAAAGTTATTGCTAGGAGCAGCCAAAGTTATATTTATTATATCTGAGCTCTCTACTGTAGAATCACATCACCAGATCCTACATAGGTCTTTTGTCTTTGTTATTATCAAAAAGAACTGATGGGGGGAAAGAAGCTTCAGAAGAAACCATTTTGGGATTTAAGACTGGCTTTCAAAGTATGCCAAGAGCGTGCACATTGACCTTACTCCCTGAGGGATGTTGTTTCCACATAGCACTCCAGCACCATCAGATGGGGCTGATTCCTTGACCTAGCGTGGGGGAAGTGCGTCCAAGCAGCAAAACAAGCTACTGCCAAGCCTGGCCACTGGGTTTCTCCAAGGGCGGTCAGCAGCACTGGATGGGCTGGGACACAGCTGTACAGCAAGGCTGCAGACCTCACAAAGACTAAAATAAGTGAAAAGGGTGGGAGACTGTGTGCTGAATAGTCTATCTTCTCCACAGCTCTAGAGCAAAAAAACCCAAGGAATTGTTTGAGGAAGAGGAATTGTCATCAGATCAGAGAAGAGCATTGTCATAGGAACGTGACTGGTGCTGAATACGTAGAATAGACTCCCCCAGGACTTACATGCTTTTCATGGAAGTAAGGGAGAAGAACAGAGGGTTATTACGTCTATGTTATAAATGATACCAAAAGTAAAACTAAATGAACTTTTCAACACAGAATGGCACACATGGCACTTGGCAGGGTGCCTAATGAAGGCATTATCACAGAAGAGTTCCTGCTCCATACCTAAATTCACACTCACTTTTTAGCTCAGTTAAGGAACACTTTTCTGAAGTCAGTGGCTGAATCACCTCGCTGTGGCCCATGATGTGGAGAGGTCTCCAAGCTCACAAACTGTACACCCTTCACAAGAAAGGAGTCAGATGGACTCCAGGAATGCACCTAATGCATGCCAGCCATTAAAAGGCAGGTAGCTCACTAGACTGGGCTGGACCTAGCCTGAAATAAGCCTCTGCAAAACATGAGCTGTGTGGAAGTCATGCCCTCAGCACTGCAATTCCTACTGCACTGCACTGCACTACCTGCTAATGTCAGCATAGCGTCCAGCCACCAGCACAACAGATTATAAATTAAACCAACAAGCTGGCCCTGAGAATACTAATAGTACAAACTCTACTTTCCTGAAGGTGATTGGAATTGTGTATTGTCCAGACTTTTTCTTTCTATTTAGTCAAGAACCTTCTCCCTACCATAATAAAACTCCTAAGTTGTACACAAATTCACACTACAGCCTGTGCGCATTTCACTAAGTTTAACCCTTCTCAGTACAAGATACTCTCTGTTTCATTTGCATTTTAGAACTATTAACTAGTTCCATTAGTTGTGCATGCATAATGGAGGACAGAAGAATACCGAACAGAAACAGTCTGGAAAGGAAAGACATTCCTTTGTTTTCCAACTTGATACATCTTTTCTTGGTGCAAGTCCATGTTGTGGTTCAGAATCTCTTTGCCTGGACATTTTCCTTTTTTTTTTTTTTTTTTTCCTTTTTTTCCCCTTTTTTTTTTTTTTTTTTTAAGACCATGACCTGGAGCATCCCTTTGGATTTCAGAATTTGATGCACAGCCAGCCACGCATGTGCAACTGTCCCTAAGAGCCAAGCCTCAGTAAAAAAGCTGGTGTGCCTACACTCTTAAAACAAAAATAGCTGTCAAATCAAAGCTAATTTGCCACCAAAAAAAAAAAAAAAGGCAAAAGCACAGATCCACAGTTAGGGAATACCAAACTAGTTTGAGTTCAAAATTGCTTAAAAAAACAGTGACTTGATTTTATGAAAGAAAAGTATATTTTTAATCTCTCTAATATAGTTTAATAATGGATGAATTGATTTTCCCTAAGGCTAATGGTGGGAGTAGGTGGGGGGAAGAACAAATAGAGGTAATATCAGTTCTTGAGAGGGGAAAAAAGTTTTAAAGTCTGTCAGCAACTAAAAGAGGGGAAGAAAACACAAACAGTTATACAGCAGACTGCTGCTATCACATGTGCCATGAAAAATATGTTAGTTTAATGCTCCCTGGACGAGGGTTTCATTTTACCTTATTTTAGTGAATTAAATCATGTACTACAAAGGAATTTGGATCTGAATGAGACGAACAAGATTGATATCAGGATGAAAAGTAATACTGTATTAATTCAGGTTCAGACATTAAAGACAAAAATAAAATTGAATTACACAGTCTTCCAATATTTCTAGACTAGATAAAATTGTATATAAAAACCTTTATCATAGCCAAATGGAGTCGGGAGTAATGGATTTTTAATAGATACAACAAAATGGTCAACATCTACTTTCAGGTACCCAGTGAACTGCATCGATGGAGTTGACTCCGAAGCTGCCATTGGACAGACCGCTGTGCACTGGTGCTTCTCTGCACATATTCCTGTACTATATCCAAAATGGCAAGCTGAGATTAGCCCAAGTCACAGATAAAAAGCTGAATGGTGTGAAAAAGGTAACATTGATAATGAAGGAATAGCACTTTCAAGATCCTGTAGTCAAAGGTGCAAGCCTCTTTGCCTGAAGGAACACTTACATGTAGGCAGTTTATTCTGAAGCAGAGCTATGGAAGAGACATCACCCAGACTCTGCATGTGATAGTGCCCTTCAGCAACACAATTTTTTCAACCACTAACTGTTGATTTGCATGTCTTGGCTGGGTGGCAGCACGGAAACAGCCCTACACAGTGAAACCACAAGGTTGCAGGTAATGCTGTGTGCTGTGCCATTATCCCCTCAGTTTCCAGAGCTTGCTTACAATCCTTCCCTTGGCTTTCTCATACAATATAAAATCAAGATACCAACACTCTTAAGGACCTGAAACAAGATCCTTCAAAGAAGAGTGTATCTGGAACAATGGACCTGGACTAGAACTTTTTCCTGCACAGGCAGAGCTGGACACCAGTGTCTTTCAAGAGTCAAGATATTCCCAGCAATTCAGTAGAAGAGTAGTTTGAACTCCACAAAAACAAAGGAATATGATAAATCTCAATAATTCTGTTCCAAATCCAATACATATACCTATAAACTGTCCTCTCTGATGTAAACTTTTAATAGTATCTATATATTGAGTTCGTCTTGAAAAATCCTAAGCAAATACTTCACAGAGACCACTTCTCCCTGAAAATAAGGAAAGAAACAAGAAATGCAAGGTACTGCTTACACTGCTATATGCACCAGAATGAACTTAAAATACTATGGTATAAAATCTATATGGATCAGAATAGTGGAACAGCAAAATGTCAGCAACATTTTAAAGGTAATATAATTTGGAGTGCAGGATTCAATATGATAAAGAATGATAGCCACTGTATAATATCTGAGCCTTCCCATATATAGCAGACTTAAAAAAAAAATCATGACTACATTAAATCAAGGAAACTTTCAATATGGAATTGGGAACAGTATCTCAGTGTCCAGAATCAGCTTTTGGGGTTATTTCTACTAATCATGGTGCTGCAGCTGACCCAGTTTAAATGTATTTCTATAAAGATTCCATAATTTTTGGTGATGTTGCATGTTGTGTTCTCCTAAGCCATTTAAAAATATTGCACTACAGTAAATACTCAGCGCCTAAAAATAAGGTGCATCATGTGGAACAGCTCTACTGCATCACAGAAATACAATGTAAACGTCTTAATAAAGTTTTATTTGTACATTAAACACAAGTATGCACATTTTGTGTAACAGAACCTACACTATATTATGATGCATGTTTGTGTATTTGACTATGTTCTTTTTGTGCATGCATACAGGTCTGCAAGATTAAATTTGTGGGTAGAGGAGCTAATATTTTATTATCTGAACTTAAGAAGATGATCTGCACCTACAAGACTTGTTCTGATAGTATGCTAGAACCATGAAGAAGTATGCCACACCACTAACTGCACTGGTAAGAGCAAATGCACAATATAGAATTTATAAATTATTATAAAGTCACCATAATATACATAAACTTCCCAGAACCATTAGGAATTATGTTCTGGATCACCTACACCTGAGGATTCAAAAGAGGAAGAAAAAATCGGGCCCACTGTTTAGTTATTCAGTGCTCTATAAAAGGAAATTTGTTTCTAATACCTTCAGGCAATCCATGTGCTCCGAAATGTTATAGTTCATACCAACTGTGGATAAAACTACTATGCTTAATTAAATGCCTCTCTTTGTTTTAGAAATGAGATGACAATATGAAAATATCCTCTACCACAAAACTTCCACATTTTCTATGGTGTTGTTTAGGTAATTCATAAAGTGAGGTGTTTCACTTCTGAAAAAAAAACATGAGTGTAACAAAAGAAAACAAAATGAAAAATGCAGGAAAAAAGTTCTTGACTGCTAAGGGAAACATGAATATTCTAGCTGGGTCTTGTTCCTTACAGGAACTCTGTAACTATGTTAGAACATATTTCTGCAAGAAAAACATATATTAACTGATCATCTTAAAAATCACCTGATAATATTAAGAAGCTGAAGCAATAAACAACCGAATATTTTCAATTTCATGAAAAAAAAAAATTAAAATGCCTCTGGTATAGCAACGATTTTTTTTCTCAATTAAAAAAAAATATAATGTATTGACAACATTTGAAGCCACAGTTATTTAGCAAAACAGAAAAAGTACTGACCAGTTCCTCAAAATTCCTGTTACAATATGCACACAAAACAATTAAGAAATTATTTAACATGAGTTTTAAAATAGAAAAAAGTTGGTTAATATTTTGATACTAAAAAGCTATTGATTTCCATTATTTTGCATGGGTTTCCACCATTTTATTAACATCACCTCCAGCAGAGAGAAAGAACTGAATGCTACATAATTCAGACCAAACGGGTGAATGAAAGCCAACCACAAAAAAGGGATTGTATGTATTGGGTAGGGAAAAAGCCCTTAAATCACTGTGATTCTCTCATTTTAATTTTGCCTTTATTCTTTCTGCTTTCTGAATGGACTCAGGACACCTCTAATGTATCATGTCCTATGATATTAAGATTTCTCCCAAAGAGGGGTTATCACTTAATCTGTTTATACAGCAGCAGAACCAATCTGATTGACCGGGGTTTCAGAAATTGCAATTAGAGACTCCATATAATTGTACAATATTCACATTAGGAGTTGGTGGCCCTTACTACATTAGTAGCCCTTTTCCATGTGCCACTTCACAGACATAGGGTCTCCCATATTGATTTGTACAACATGCTTAGTTACAAGCAGAAGAAATCTGGGACCACCCTTGTAAGATATCTGAAATCTTGCATTATTTGTAAGACAGTTGAAAAAGAGGCTGATGAAACAGTTTTCATTATAAACTTTTCCACGGAGTACCTAACTGAGCCTGTGTGTGTACACGCAGGCAATACACGCACATGTTGCATGTGGCTGGAACTTTGCCGTGAAGCAGCTCTTTTTTGTATTTTGCAGGTATCGATAATCCAGAGATGCAGGAACACTAAGCTACCTAAAAAGACTGCAGCCGGCAGAGGAGAAGGTCTAATTCATATCTGCTAATAGTGAATCAGGAGCTAGCAGAAATTATTCCTTCAATAATTCTGTCACTAATACAGAAAAAAAGAAAAATGCTCTTTCTGAAGGAAATTGGTGGAAGATTCATGAGCAAAATCTTGCTTAGCCAGCAGAATTAGAAAAACATTATTTCTACTACTCACCATTAGAAATAGTAAGGTGTTTTGCATCACAAAAAGTTTAGCATCCAAGATAAGAAAATTGTTCCAGAACTGGTTATGGTGAAAGAGACTGAACTGAACTGAACTGAACAGGGGACTGAAAGCTGGCACTGGCTCTGGGACCAGCGACCTCAGGGAATCAGAGGTGAAGGTCAGACAGCCCCCTGATCACTGGAGGCTCCACAGTCTTCCCAGGGAATCTCTCCAAGCACCTCATTTTTCTCACTGGTAAGAGTGAGCCCCTCAATTTTTAAATTTTTTTAAAATGCAATTTAAAGCTTGCATCTCTTCTGCTCATCTTGGCTATGGAAACAGACCGGATGACTTTCCTTGATATGTCTTTTTATTATGTCCCATTTTCTTCTTTCCGTTTTTGCCATGTCTTCTCTTCTGCGGACTGACCAACTCAAATTCTTTAATTTTTCTTAGTAAGTCTTATTTCAAGACTTTTGCTTTCCCCTGGACACTCTCCAATCACACCACATGTTTCTGTACAAATGCCATCCAAAACATGCATTCAGTACAGACAAAGAAAAGGCAATCCCAGTCAGTGGGAGAGATACAGCTGGTGCTTCAGAATACTGGATTCACCATAGCTCAACTGACTGGGAGAAAATACAGATAAAAACTATGCATGAAAATTAAGAATCTGTTAATGAGACTTCCTAAGATATCCAAAAGATGCAACGATAATGTGAGAACAAAAACCACTTTGGCAAAGGAAACTAGTAGAAAAATGAAGGCAATAATTAGAAGGAAAAAATCCTGATAATTATGATGACTATATTAAATAAAAGCAAAGATAAAAAAGGGGGAAATATTCTGTAAAAACATATTATGAAATATAAAAAAATAGAATGAGATGCTGAAGTTGGCAGTGAAAAATCCATATCTGTAAAAACTAGAGAAAATAAGACCTTGAAATTTATCATACCTTAATTTAATTTGGGAACAGAAAAACTTTGAACATCGATATACAAAAAGCTTTTTTGTTCTACTTTTGGAAAGAATGTTGATCGTGAGTGAAAAATGCTTTCTAGTCCATCAGCAACTAAGATGGATCTTAAATAGTATCTATGAAAAGTAAATGTTTTGAAATTAGCAGTTATAAGGGTTTTTTTCACATTTCTATCTGGTGTTAGAAAATATTAATTAAAAAAATAAAAGAACTACTGAGGGAGCTTTAAAAATCCACTTCTGCTGTGCTGATATTTAAGGGACACTATACAGTCAGGGAACAGCTTAACATAATACACTTGCTTGATATCAATCCAGACAAAACAGTAAAAAAAATTACACAGGATTTAACTGACAAAGATTGAAGTGGAAGGGATGTAATTAATGCCAGTCAACATGGGTTTATGCAAAACAGGTCTTGTCAAACAAATCTCATTTTATTCTTTGATGAGCTTACAAAAGTTTGGGTGATAAAGATAAGTGCATGGGTGTAATACACTTAGACATCTGTAAAGCATTCAACTTACCAGTGCATTACTTATATTCTTACTAAAGTTTATTAATATACAATTTTCATAGAGCACATTTAAAATTGATTGAGAACTGTTTAAAATATCAATTTTAGGAAGTAATTGTTAATTAGAAATAATTAGTCAGAGGGTGGAGGGGCTAGTGGTGATCCAGGCAATTGTGGACCTCTTACATATGATTTTAATGAAATTTTTACCTATGTTGTGAAATTAAACTCAAAAGTATTGCCAAGAAACTTTGAAAAAAACTAAAACTAGAATAGTGGTACATAAAGACGAATACCAGGGAGTCACACAGAGTAATCTGTCTCACAAAGCTAGGCCAATTTACTGTGTTGTACCTGAATGCTCAAATCATATTTAATGACTGTGATTTCTTGGGGGGAAAAAAATAACGGGAAAAAGAAAGAAGATGTTCCTG
>WEIT01030556.1:1468-13881 GCA_013389985.1 Dryoscopus gambensis | reverse complement strand
TAAAACAATCCGTTTCTCTTCGCCAATTTAATTTTCTCTCTAAGAGTTACAGGAGAGAAGCTAGATGACAGTTTTAGAGAAACCTGGGGTGATAATGTAGCATGCTGGCCCCTCAAACCATCTTTTTGAAAACAGTTATGCAAGTGGGGAATGTGTGATGAACTTTCCCTGTTTATTCCCAAACTATGTTTATAAAAAATATCCACTAGATGTAGCTTCCCACCATTAACCCCTGCAAAAGTTTTTCAATAAAGGGCTATAAAGTGACCTGCATTACACAGGTTATAAAAACAGGGACAAATTCAGAATTAATCTGATGCAGCTTCCTTGCTATGTACTAATTAAATAATTTGTACTAAAATCTAAAATGCACATATGTAATATATTCTAAAAGCACACAGAAAAGCTTAGATAAGCACTTCAAAGCTGATGATTTTCCACTTGGCCCAAAGTTCACTCTGAAACTATTGCCCAGAAAACTCTTTTTTGCTTGCTTGCTTGCTTTCTATCCACCTATCCATCTATCCATCTATCTTTCAAAAAATCAAGAAATGAAGAAAAATCAAACAGGGTTCATAAACCAAGAAGAGAAAATGAAAAAAAAGGCATAAAATGCAAAGCATGGTATAGTTACCTTGTACATTCCAAACACAAACTGCAGTAGAAATCATAACACAAAATACATATTCAATTATCAGCTACAGATTCAGAGCAACAATAAAACTGAAATCACTATATTTTCCTAGGGATAGGGAGAGCAAAGAGCTCAAATTGTTCCTTTTGAAATTTCTACTGTGTAACATTATGCAATGCCACATAAAATGGGGTGATGAAAAGCCTATAAAAAGTGCCTGAAATTCTCAGTATATTCCGCATCTATAAGCTTAAATAAATCCATTTTGAGGACTCCATCATATCTACCACACATGAAATTTTTTTACAGCTACAAATGTGATAGCTCATGCTTTTGCTTCCTCACAGTATATAGCTTGTCCATGGACAGAAACCATTTAGTGAACAGAAGAGAAACGTAGACAAGCTCTAATTTTCTGTACAGTGGCAACTGCATCATTATGTGTTACAGTAGCACTTTGCCCTGAAAGAGTTAACTTTCTAGCTCCTATTCTCTGCAGTGCTGCATAAACACTGCACATTATTCTTACTGAGCATGCTTCATCTTTCCTGTCTCCACAGTCTTGGGCTGTCAATCACCTGTCAGTCCCGACCACATCAGCACAGTGCGCATCACCAGGCTGTCAGCACAGCAGCTGATGAGACTCTGCTAAGAGCTGTCAATCAAACTTGTTTCTCTTATCTGTTCGGGAAATATTTTGTCTCTGAGAAACAAAGAACCTGGGCAACAATGGATCAGAGTCTAGTATTTACTCTTTTACCGGGATAGAAGACTCTTAACTTAAGGAAATGAATGTTTTATCCACAACGAGGAAACAAAAATTCTGCTCCATTAGGCGTATTTTCTTTTTTTGGTTTTGTTTAAATCCTATTTATTTCTCGACCAAATAAATCAGGGCATAATACATTGAAGCAAATTTCTTTTTGCTCTCACTATAGAATGAACTTCATGTGTTTACTTCTTAGTTTCTGCTGACTATAATTTACTGCAGTGTAAGACAGGTAGCATCTCTGGTTTAGAGAACCTTTCCTTGTCTTTAAATATTGGAATGTGTGAGGTTTCTCTCCATCTCAGGATAGCCAAAAAGCCAGATTAGAGAAACATAATTTACACCTTTGTTAACTTAAGATACATCTTTCTTTTCTGCAGCATTTCTCATTAAAATTTCAACATAGAATTCAGTAGTATGAGTAGGGTTCATAGGTAATAGCAGACCAAAAGAATAGCTGAGGGGTATAAGCAAGTAGGAGAAAAACATATTTTCAGTGGCTGTTTGAAAGAAGAGAGTATCTTCTTTCTGGAATGCTGTGCCAGGAAGAAAGAATTGCAGAAGGTAAATTTATTGCTTCTACAGAAATCAAATACTGAAGAAAGACAAAAAGATCTGCAAACATGGGCACAGCAGCTATTTCTGGTCTGACACAGAATCTCTGCATGTAAAAGTTAAGCTGGGCTTTCAAGTCACATCTATCCAAAGCAGAATACCATTCTGCACAGATAACTGGTCTAGGTCTAACAAACCTGGCAATCAAATTAATTAACACTGGTGGATCATTGAACTAACAAACCTCTGCTCTTCCCAGGGCATAAGTAAGTACCTTTACATGCTGTGCCATGCAGATATAGGTACATTTAAAGCTAGCTCAAGTATCAGCACATAACGCTGCCTTACGTGAAGCAAAGTAAACAGAACCTAGGGACTTAAAATCCCCATTTTGAACCATATCTATTTTTTTCTACAAATGAAAGAATCTCTGAGCTGACAGTCAAGGAGAAACACTGAGAACAGCAAAGGGAAGAAAACTGCTTTTCTCAGTACAGAAAGGAGTGCTGTAAAATATGGTAAAATGAATGAAAGACCTAGAAATACTTGGTGTTTTTCATAAAGCTTCAGTTTTGGGTCATGAAATTAAATAAGCAACTTAGTTTTCTGAGACAAAACTGTATATTAAAAGTTAAAACAAAAGGCAAGGCAAACAAAATAATTTTTTTTTAAATCTTCTACACCTTACACAAATACTGCAGGCCTGCTCTGAACGTTTGCATTGGCTGTGGGATTGGACTGTTAAGGTAAGAGCAGAGGACAGAGAGAGCCAGCTGGGAAACAGGCTGCGGTAGGAAACTCATAGAAAGGACAAGTTTAAAGCAAGCACAGGAAAAAGGCTCCCAAAGGAGTTTGGGAACTGCACTCAAGATTAGTTCCCAGCAGCCTCCCACAACACTCTCGAGGGCCTTTGCAGAAGGAACCTGGGGCAAAACACCATGCTTCTTCATATCTCTGATGGCTTAACACAAGTTCTGGATAGCCCCTGAGAAGGAGGGAACAGAAATGGGAATTGCCATAACCCAGAGAAAAATGAGGCCATGGACAATGAAAAAGTTTTTGTCCTTTCCACACATGCACACACACAAGGGGTTTTTTAAAATTTGTTTGTTCCAAAAGAGAATATTTTAGTTCTCAGAAAAGGGAAACCATTGCACAAAGGAAAAAAAAAGTGGCCGCCACAACCAATGTCAGAGATGTAAGCAAATCTCTCACAGAAGCAAGACAAAGGCAGGCAATTTTGACCTGAATCCTAGAGAAAAGGCAAGAGGTTGGCATCTTTCATCACCTTCAGCTTTATAAACAACTTCTTAAAGGATGGGTATTTCTCTTTTCCTGGGCCTTATCTTGGTTCCCTCCATTACTGTCTGTGCCTGGAAGAACAAACAGTTTGTCTTGTCTCTTTCCCTTCTGCCAGTTCCAATGTGTTTAATGCCCTCTACATCCTAAAGACCATACACACTAGGCAAGGAGACAGGTGTCTTGCTGCAGACAGCACAGATGAAGAAACTTTTGTTTCATCGCTTTCAAAACTCCATGTTTGGTGCTGCAACCACGGGCAATACTCTGGCTCACCTAACAGGAGCCACAGCCCCTGGTCAGCAATTTCACTAGCTTGGAATAGAGGTACTGGATGTCATTACAGTTTTTGGGAGATGTCAAGAGCATCCATAAGGGAATAGCATGAGCATGGCTTGGGCAAGCAAAAAAGAGACCTGTAAGGGGAGCAAACTGCTCCGTTTTCAACCCCTGGACATGGTTTTGGACACAAACTTCCCACCTAGGGAGAGCTACTCTTAACGTGCAGCCTCCACTCTGCACCCACCACAAGCAATGCCAAAGGTGTCCCCAAGCAGGGACTTGGACAGCACGGAGGCCCCAAGTCTGCTCTCAAAGCCTTCTCAGAGGGCAATGGAAGTCTCGAACTGGAACAGCAGAAGCATGCTCTTCGGAGTTTCACTGAGTAGGAATACTGCTCATGTCAAAAAGATTCACACTAATACTGTAGTTCAGAATTACATAAATATTAACTAACAAAGCAAAGGAAATATGAATGAGCTGCAAAGAGGCCTAAATGTGGAGCTTCAATTTCAGATGCTGAGAATAAACCAAAAGCAACAACAGTTTGTGCAGAGGTCAGAAATTAAAATCAGAGGAAAAATGCTGTATACTAGTCGCTTTTAAAAACTTGACTACATAACTTGGTCTTTCAATCATTCTTATCAGCAGCAATGCTAAGAATCACAGTATTACCCCATGTCAAACTGTCCCAGTTACAGATAATACAACCATTATCAAGCATTTGTGACACCAGGAGTATTTTACACTTTGACAAATACTTTCATATGCAGTACTGTTTTCCAGAATCACAACTCCCTCTGATCTAACTGGACATTAATTGCTTTTTTGCTGATGTATCTGTGCCTTCTGGACTGATAACACAACTAGAAAATCTGATATCTGACAAGTTGACTCAACCTAATCAGGACAGATCAGCTGTTACCAATGTTGCTATAGGCTATAATTTGAGGACCTTTACAGAGTTATCACTTGCTTTGAAAGGCAAGAAACTGTAATTCTGTCAACACTAATCCCAGAACATGCATTCAGAGTGGTTATTTTTTCTCCAGAAGAAGGTAACACTTGTCAAATAAATACCTGAGATAATTGATAATAGGAATTAGAAGTGCGTGAGTGATACGCAGACAATCAGTCACTCTCATGAAAAAGAAGAACCTTGCAAGATTCAGAACATTAAGTAGTGAGCACAATCTGTCACCATGAAGCTGGGGTCACTCTGAATGGAGTCAAACAATTGGCAATGCAGTTTTTCAATGCTTACTTCTCTCTCTGTTGCTTGGTGCTAAAGCTGAGTGAATTATTCACTTCAAACAATTTGTTCGATGTTTTATCCCTTTTTGCCGCTCAGCGTATGCAGGCAATGGATACCAATGCCACCAGATTTATTCGCTGCTTCACTTTTATTCAAGCTTTCACTTAGTGCTTGATTGAGAGTATTCTAGACTTCAACTGGGGCTCAGACAGCATCCAAGGCTGGTCCTTAATGTCTGCAAGCAGCACAGATCCGCACAGTTGATGGAATAATACTTATCTACATCAGCAAGGATATAGCTTTTAATCTGTTTTTCTGATCCCTCTTGAAATTTGGAAGCCCTTCCAGCAAAAAACCTGGTATTTGCTCCAAAGTTCCCATTCTGTGAACAAGGCTCAACCCCTGAATTTTTGCAGAAAACAAATTAATGAAGAGTGCAAGCACAGCCATAAAGCACATTAATTTAAAAAAATCCAAGCATTGTATTATTTGCTTCATTCCACTAGGAAATAATTTATTTTCATGTAATAAAATTCAGAGGAATTCCATTAAAAATGGATTCCCAATTCATGGAATTCTTTAATGTAACCTAACAGTCACTGAATATACACAACTGACTTTGTCATTGCCAGGGTTGCATCGGTGTTGTACAGATGAACTGTTTTTGGAAACTCAGACTTAACATTAGAACAAAAAATATACATTTCTTACTGTATCGCTTTGGTCCATCTTCCAAACAAAATGAAAGTGTTAAGGTTGCATCATCTTCAAAAAATTCAGTTGCAAAGGCATCCCACCAGAGGTTGTCACTATCCTAGGAAGCAACAGATCATTCACTTAACAGGAGGCAAAATGAAAATATGTTCATCTGTTGTAAAAGAAATTCAACAGGATCACACCTAGTTTGGCTTCTTCACATATGGTTTTGGGGTGCAGATGTCTATATGATATTTCAAACTAATTTTCCTAGATAAAGTTCTAGTTCTAATTTAGGAAAAAAACTGAGGTGTTTAACTTACTCTATAAAACAGCCTTTCATTTTATCAAGCATACTAAATATGTAAAAATTTTCTTTTCCATAAAGGTTTTTTTTTCCAAATGTTAGGTATGGTTTTATAAATCAGTTGCAAATAAAGCAATTATGACCTTTCCCTCCTCCTCTGGGCTGTGTGTCTCAAATGCTTGGTCCTAGTAATGAAAATTCCCTCAGTACTTAATTCTATAATGTCACCTAAGCTCATCATCAGCATGAGATGCCAAGAAAGTTATTTAGAAACTAAATACAATGGCCATTCCACTCCAATGTGTTTAATATAAATACAATGCTACTGCAAGTTGATTAAATACCAGCTAGTTGCCTAAATGTAACTGTTGTGAGAAATCTTTACTTTCAAGTGTGATACAGGAAGCAAAAAAAATATGTTAAGATGACTCCTGTATACTTAGACTTACAGTAATACACAGAGCTGGAACATGGCAATTTTTAAAATAGTGAACAATGTAAAACATATACCAAGCACTACAGGTAGTTTCTTGACTTTAACAATTGAACCAGGCCTTTTCAGACCTGCATGATCAACAACAGGCACCCAAACCTCAATGTCTAGCACCCGAGCAAGTGGTCCACCTTGCAAGGGTTTTCACAGAAACTGGGTAACACAAAACCCACTAAATGTTTCATTCAAAAGCTATGGATATATTTAACAGCTGGATTAGAAATTTTTGGTACAGCCCCTTTTGCTCCTTTGAGGCCCCGAGACTTCAATCACTTGTAGCACACAGGGCCAGTAACAAAGCTGGAAATACCCTTCTGAAGATGCCCCAGCTCCACTCCTCAGAGCCACTCTGTCCCACTCGCAGCACCTTCCTTGCAGTGTGCAAGGCCAGGTTCGCTCAGCACAGTGAGGCCTGAACACCTCTTAATGCCTGAGCAATACGGATCTAAGCCAGAAAACATTTTTTCACTTCACAAGAAAAAAAATCCTGAGATAAAATGCCAATTAAAAAGAAAATATGCGTCTATCATAGTCATTATGTACACATGCAGAGCAATCTGGGGATTTTAGTTCTGCTGCTGTATTTCCTGATGATGTTACTTTTGGATTTCACTCCAAATTTTGAGCAAGGTATACTTCCTGCCTCTCAATTTCACTTTGATTTTTGTCAAGCATCCAATGGAGAAATGGTAAGGACAGGTTTTAACAATCTGGTTCCTACCAGAGACCCTAGAGAGACTTCTTGTCTTGAGTCAGAGCCTGTAATACACTTTCCCTGCCAAGGCTCATCCCACCTGGCAGTGACAGGACCATACAGCCCTGCAGTTCAGTCACACAAAGAGGATCAAAGCTGTCCCCACATCTCAGAAATCTGCTGTCACAGAGAGTTGTTACTCTTTCCTGGTGTAAACCTGATAAATGTTCCCATGTGCAAACACTGCTGTGTTGAGTAGCCAAGCAGCCACAAGAGTAAGCATGAAATAGACAGTGGTAAGAATGAAACACATGCACAGGTGTTCAGCACTCCTCTGCACGGGACCCTGCACTCAGCACAGCAGCCGGTTGCATTACAAGCCCATACAAGAATGTACTGTCCAACGAGTAGCTCTGAGCTACCACTCTCTCTCATTTGGCAAAAGAGAGGCTGCAGTACTATTTAACCTTTTGGACATACTTCTAATAGGGAAGGAAGAGCAGAGGGAAGGATGGCAGCAATGCCACAGACCACATTTGCAGCTCTTGTTAATGCCGTAGTTGAGTATCCCTGGAGCCACTCATGCAGCATTGTCCCAGGTTACTGTGTATTCTATTACCATCTTCATGAGCTGTTGAAACCAGGTGTAGTAATGTTCCCTGCCTCCTCCCTCTGGACTATCTTCTGTTAATGGCTGTTCCCTGCCTTCTCCCTCTAGACTATCTTCTGTGAATGGGCCAGCTGTTGACACCAGGTGGGGCAGAGTTCTTTATCTCTCCCATGACCCATCCTCCCTCCAGGGGGATATCTTCTGTTAATGGGCTATCAATGCTTTGCCTCATGACTCATCATCCCACTGTGAGATGTTCCGCCCAGGGGGAAGGAGCCAAGCATTCCCACTTGGATATAGTTTGGGGTTTTGGAACAGCACGAGGGAGTTTTTTCCCGCTGGATTCCCAGAGGACAAGAGCTACACAACCACCACTGAACTTTCTGGGGAGGACCAGACCTTTTCTATGAGCTCACCACTTCAACAGAACCACTTCAAAGAGAACTGCAGCTATCACCTGGTNGAACTGTTATTCCTATTCCCCATATCTTTGCCGGAAAGCCCCTTAATTTCAAAATTATAATAATTCAGAGAGAAGGGGGTTGCATCTTCCAATCCAAGGGAGGCTTCTGCCTTCCTTAAGCAGACATCTGTCTTTTCAAACCAAGACAAGCATCCAGTGACATGGGAACAAAAAGGAGAGCATCGCAGAGCCAGGATACAGCTGCACATGGGAAAGATAGAGAAGGGCAGGGAAAGTGCAGGGCCTCACCTCAAAACCACACATATTTGCACTCACATCGGCTTCCAAGAAGTCTTGAAAGCAAGAAAAATGTGGAAATGGAATTACTGTGGATTCCCTCCCTGGTTAGATGAAATATCCAGACTCTTTCACAGTTTGAACACCATTCAACGTCTTTATCTTAAGCTTTGGCATATTTTAGGTGAGGAAGAAGGAAAAATATAAAATGCAACACCCCACCCCCAGAAAGAAAACCCAACCTTAAAAAAGAGTAGATAAATCCTGTCAAGTTTGGATATGCTCTGTTGTTTAATTTTCTGCCCCACCCTTGTCACGGGTGGGCCCACGTACTCTCAAAGCCAAATGTGAACAAAACCAAATGAGGTGTCCCCAGCCAAACTGAAATAGGATCCAGTTATTAAAAAAAAGAAATCACTTTTTCTTTTTCTTTTTTTTTTTTTTTCCAAAAAGGGGATGGTGAAGGCAAGGCTGCCCTCAGGCATCTTTAACTTATGCTTTGACAGGTTACGGGGGATTTTGCCAGAGTAATTATTTTTCTATTCAACAATAATGAGAAATTACCATGGCAACCTCCCTTTCACGTAGTGCACTCACATGCTCAAACATTGAAATAATGGTCTAAACATAACAAAAAAAATTTAATTCTTTAAAAATATTTTGTATTAAAATGAACTTAAGGAACAGGTCAGAGGAGAGAAGAGGGCAGCCAACAAGTTGGGTCAGAAGTGAAGATGCCATGCTGCTGTGGCCAGGTACCCAAGCAGCAAAACATCTTCTGCCACAACTGTCATTGTTCCCTCTGATCCCCTCCACCCCTGGTATTATTTGTAATTTAAAGTATGGCTCAACTCTGAATAGGATCTCCAAGTAAATGGAGTCCTACGGTTTCAATATTTCTTCCCAACTCTGATTTCTCTGGCAAAGAAATCAGATTTTAAGTACAATGATGTTCTTTTTCCCCCTCCATCTAAAAGTCCTGTATGTTCACTGTGTGATCTGAGAGTCAAGCTGAGTTCTTCTTTACATCTTACACACTTACATGATTAAGAGTCTGCAAGCTAAATGAGGCTTTTCCACTTGCCTGTGATAGATCTTGAAACTGGAATATGAGGTCAACTGAGACTACGGCATTTTCTCCAAATTCCTTTATTTTTGTTTAATGACTTGGAAGGCAGAGTAGACTGACATAAAAAGTCAGTACAGGAAATCGAAAGGATGCAGCTACCTTGCAGGACAAAAATGGAATTCAGAATGATTTTGATAGATTGGAGAAATGATCTGAAATGAAGATGAAATTCAACAAAGTGAAGTGATAAAAGCACAAAAACAAAATGGAGCACAGCTGGGTAAGCAGTACTATAGAAAATGGTCCAGATCATAAAGCAAATATGTCAGCAATCAATTGCTCTTGGAAAGAAGGGAAACGTCTTAGATACAATACCCTTCCACTCCAGCAAACACATCTCTGGAAAGACTTGACCTGGAATAGTCTGTCCACTTCTGGAGTACTGTGGCCAAGTCTGGGCCACCCACTCTTAAAGGATTTAGCTGTGGTTCACAGGAATAAATGATTTTAAAGACACATACACATAAACCAACCAACCCCAAAAGACTCAAAGGAAGAAATGCAGAAGGATCTAGATTTTTTGTATAAGACAGAATAAGCTCACAGGGAACATGATGAGAGTCCTCAACTATATGAAAAGATTGCTATAAAGAAGAGCAAACACTTGTGTTTGGTGGCTAACAAAGATAGAAGAAGTAATAATTGGTTCAGTTTGCTGCCATTGCAGGTTAAGTGGTTTAATGCCCTGTTACAGATTTCTAGGCTAGTGTTTTGCAGAGGGGAAAGAGCTGCAGAGCAGGACTGCTGTGTTCCCAAGAAGAGTGGATATAGAGATCCTGCTGCCTACGAGCCTTTGGCAGAGCCGCCCCTGTACAGCAGCTCCACAGCTCATGCCCAGTGAGAAGCTGATTTTAGGTTTCTCCCTCACATTGCTTTTGGCTGCACATGTGTAACAGGTGTAAATAGTATATTCAAACAGAGTTATGGAAACAAATAAATATGATTCTGAATGCACACAGGAAACACATCTGTTCTGAAGTCAGACTTTTTTTTTATAATAACTTTTTAGGGAAAAACTGCATTTTAAATATCAATCTTGGCATTGGACAAGGCAAAAATAAAAAGAGAGAGTGCGCTTGGGAGCTACATTTTTCTTCTGGCACTTGCAGCCCTTCCCTACTTACACTTACTATTTTCAGAACTCTATACATCTACGTTCCTGTTGGCAACATATATGTGTCTCATATTCTTTTAAGTTAATGTTGCACAAGGAACCGCTGTCTCCCTAAGGAAAGAACGGCATTCCTTCCCTCCTCCTGTTCCCAGGAAATTAAACTACACTTGAGCTTTCAAAATGCAGTTCAAGATAAGATTTTACCATTAAATACACCTGTAAAAACTCCACAGCCATTACAAATTACAAAACACACAAGTTAAAAAAAATCTGACATTAAAGTTTATACTCAAAGCATGCAGACAGACAATGAAAAACAAAATGTACAAATACAAGAAACCAATATTTTCCCCCATTAGTTTTAAATTAGACCCATCTTGTCTCTACCTAACATATTTAAGATTCTGATACAAATTTCATGTAAGTAACAAATCAATAGGGATCTATATACCCTAATTTTATACATTTGGAAATTTGAGTACTTATCTGTAGATCTGGCCCTGCAAAGCACAATGTTTTTACAACCTGGCAGAGGGTTTTTTGCTATTTGTATACATTCAGTATGGACTACAGATGCTGTGAGTCCTAGATCGATTTTCCTGGAAACAGCAGGAACAGAGTGAAAGAGTGGAAGCTCATATGTATGTAGGTGGCAAACCCACATAGTCAAATGGCTGTCTGTTACATAAGAAGATGCACACTTTTCTTACATTCTCAGTATCTTTGCTAGGAATACGTGGTACCCCATAGCTAGTAAAAGCACCTGAAAAAGAGGACCAATCTGGTTACTCAGGGCTAGTTTTTAAGAACCACTTCCATTGCTTTTCCATTTGTTGTTCTATCTCATTTATTTTATTTCAAACACAAAACATATTTCACACATAATTAAACATACCTTTAATCTTTCACCTAGTGGTATTTTACAGAATCTCCATCTCCCTTTCCCTGCCCAACTCTATTCCTTCCATTTGTTATTTCACACATATTCACGGTTTTAATGATGTTGCTTTCTTTTACTTCACTTACTAGTGTGGCTGGATTCCATCTCTCAAACAATGTGGAGTAAAACTGACTGAAAGGTTTTAAGACTTGGCTTTGGTCGTAAGTAGTTTTCTATTCCATTATACACTTGCAATTTCTTGCCAAAACTCCGCTCAATGCACAAAACATATCACTCTCTTCAGCTCACTTAATAATTAATTAAATTATTGTTTACATCCCACTTAGGAACTTCTCTTCAATTGTACAGTAAAGAAACAACACCAAGTTCTGTTTTACTGAAAAAGCAAAATATAGTCATGTAACAGATCCCCACAGCAATACCTCCTCAGAGAGGCTGACTGGGCTGCAAAATGGGGGCAACATCTCTGTTTCTCATGTAAATCTGGAATAGGTTTAAAAACTCAGTGGAATTTCAGGGAAGAGCTCATAATAGGGAGTTACTCTTACACATTTACTGGAAATGCCTAATGTATCAAGGATCCTATTTTTATTGCCTATAAATCATTACACTATCAGGCAACAGAAAATCAAATATTAATTATTTGATTTCAGATACAAAAGGGAGAAACAAGAAAAAAAGAAGAAAAGGAGAGAGGCTTTCCAAAATACACAAATTGATTTATGCCGTTTTCTTGTTGTACTCCAAACCCAGGCATATGAGAATCAGCATCATTACAGCAAAAACACTGTGCTGTAATGACACTGGCCATACAATTCAGCTTTGCAGATATACTGCTTTGAGATAATGTCACTTATATGTCACAAATAGCAAGTCCACACTGGGAAATTCTAACAGGAGTTCAGATTAACTGAAACATGCTGACACTGAAATAAGGACAACAAATATAATTCTTGTGTTCAGAAGGATGGTTGACAT
>WEIT01030554.1:3767-30279 GCA_013389985.1 Dryoscopus gambensis | reverse complement strand
GAGCGGGGGTCGCGCCGAGTGGGCGCTGAGGGGAGCAGAGGGCGCCGGGCCAGCGCCCCCGTGCCGGAGGGCTGCGGGCAGGGCGGGAGAAAAAGAACCGGGGGCAGCGCCGCTGGAAGCGTCAGCAGGGAAAGTGATGAATTTCCGAAGGCTGAGAATGGTGCAGGTACCCGGGGGACGGCAGGGACCGCCTCTGATGGGAAGGCACCCTAGGCTTCCGAACAGCCCCTCCCAGGCCCTCTAAAACACGGCTGGGTGGTGGCTTTATCCTCCCACGTGCCAAGCTCCAAGGGACCAACGTAACAAGTTTGGTCCCTAGAAGAAAAACACAGGAGGATCCTGGCTTGCTACCCAGAAACTCAGAGTAGCCCTCGGGCTACCCAAGAGAGAGCTAGACCCTGGCGAGGGAAGTAGGGCCATCGCGCCAAAGAGGTACTACCGTATTTCGTCTCGTCCCTTATTCCCAGCTGCCGCCGCTCTGCTGAGGGAAATCCACAGACAGCACGGTGTCCTTAAACAACACGAGGCATCATCCCATAGAGTAAACTCGGCGAAGAAAAACAAACAAACAAACAAACAAAACCTGGAAAAAAGACCGGAACAAATTCTGGATTCAAATCAGAGAAGCCAAGAGATCATTAGCTACGGGACTGAAACATTTGGAGCAATAAAACCTTTACTAAAAAGTTGCAATTGAAAAAACCCGGTTGCACAGACCCTGATACTAGAAAATTGTCTCTCCTTATAAAAAAGACGCAAGTTAATGCTAAGAAACATCCGCCTTCAGATCTCCTTACAAGATACTGCCAAGATGTTTTTCTTGTCTCCTGCATCCCAAGTATGTTTGCACACATTTCTTTACTAACACAGCCAAGACTTCTGCAGCCCAGTTTATCTTTTTGGTTCTTTTTGCTAGCCTCTTAATTACTCCTACCTCATACTTCTGCCACTTCCAGCCACGTCTGTTACTTGTTATTACTCTAATAAGTATCTGACAGGAGTAACTTGTACCCACTTACGAGTTAACACCTTGAAGCTTTATCCATATTTCCTCATCTTTTCAAGAAGGTAATACAGATTTCTGCAGCATTTTAAGATTTCACAGCTACGTTCAGAAGAGTATTTAATTCTGAGAAGAAATTTGCTTTTTCCTCAACAGTTTTTATTCTGAGTGAGGTCAGGAGGATATTGCTGTAATAAAAGCAGGAACTTCTCCTTCCACAGGTACATTACAAAGTGAAAAAAAAGTTACAGGGCAGGAACTACACATTAATTGGTGTTACTGTGCTTCAGTTACTATTTATTCTTAACTGGCACTAGCAGTGATGTGCAGATGCAAGGAGCCTGCTGTCCACAGAGTCTCTTGTTCATGGCCCGTTTGCCCTCTGCCTCAGGAAATGCCCCCTGGACCTTCACACAAGCACAAGGAATAACTTCTCTGTGGTAGCTCACCTAGTAATGAAAAATCAGTTCAAACCAAGGATTTTACATCTCCTGCTCTGAGTAACCAGGTCTCCTGCCCAAGCCTCATTTCTTTCAGAAATAATTTCAGACATCAGATCCCAAGCATTCTTGAATAATTTATGGCCTGGAGGGTAACAAATCTTTTTCATGAACATCTGTAACCTTCTACTAATAAATAATTAACTGTCTCCTCATTAACAGTATTAAGAATAAAAAAGCATTAAATATCACAACATGGAGATTTTTTTAAAAAACTTTTCCAGTGAGCCTCCTTATATATTCCAGGAATGATAAGGTTTGACGTACCAAGTGTTCCAATATTAAGAAATTCCAATTAATGACCAATAAAATTTATTAAATATTGTATTTACAACTATTTACATATCCCTTCCATAGATTAATATTAAAATAGACAATATACAATTTAAGAATTTTAATTCAAAGGCATTTTGTTGGAAAAAATAGGCTCTATTACGAGACCACCATATAAGAACAAAAGGGGTTTTGTGTCTTACACAAAAATATTTTCAGTATAGGAAGTCATAGGTATGGCATTACAACAGCAGACTAATATGAAGTATGATTTTGTAAATATTACAATAGTTTAGGTATCAGTTATTGAAGGGAAGGAGTTCAGAGTCCTGTGGAGCATGCAATACAGTTCAATCCTTTTACAGTTATGGTGATGAAACAAGCAGCTAAATCAAACGCATGCCATACAAAAAGGAACTGCCAACCAGGAACACACTACACTTAGTAAAAACGACAACTTTGGTCCAATAAACATTAGACAAAAACAGTTTTACAGTTAAAATATCTATTTTATACAGGTTTGAACATTAATTACAAGACTATTTACATTTGCACAATATGTATAAAATAAATTATTTAAAAATGAAGACAATATTACATCTTTTTCCAAAAAGAAATCTGTACAGTAATTTACAAAACATAATAAGATTAATTGACTACTTTCCTCCAAGTCTTACATTTTCTTCCACAGGCTTTCTCATCATTTTTCTGTGGGAGTTCAACTGTTACTGAAGTTTCATAATATAAAGCTTTATAGCAGATTTTAAGTATCATTTGCTTTTTGGTGGATGTTTTAGTTATTAACAGCTTCCAGCGCTGTAAACTCATCAGGTTTTGTCATCTTTCTCAGCAATAAGCTCTAAAGCTACAGCTCTAAAATACAGATAACAGCAGTTACTGGGAATCCAAACTTAAAAGTTTGCATCCATCTTCCATATTTGAACAAGAGTCTGTGCCACGCTTCTCTGTAGGAACACGTGAATTATTGAGAAAGGTAGTATTCCACAGAATTAAGTGCTCTATCTCAAAAGAAAAATACCTTTGTGCATCACTGCACCTCAGTCTCTAGCTGTCCACGGGAAGTGGCGAGCCAGACGATGCTGGTTGTCATATGGGTGTCAATTCAAAGTCATCATTAACATCAACGAGAGGAACATAAAACTCCTGAATTTCATAAATGCTGATAGATTTGTACGTAGCAGGATCAAGCTCTTGCAGTTTAAGCTGCCACTCCAGTCTCTGCACCGCGTTCAGTGCCGCTGCTTCGTGCTGCTGCCTCATCAAAAGGCACGTCTGGTTTGAAATTGTGAAAGAAGTTATTTGAAGTATTTGAACAAGTATTATTGCAACAAGTTTAAATGCAGGAAATATATCTAAGAGCCTCTCTGGTGATAGTAAATAATTTCCCCAGTATATAGTTAGAAATTTGCATAATATTCCATTACACTACATGGCAACAAAAGTTAGGGTTTTTTTATACTGATAGACCTTCCTTTGTGTTACCTCCACAAAAGCCCATGATACTGCACACAAATGTACTATTTATTCCTCTCATCTTCATAGTGACATTAGGGTTTTTTTTAAGTGGAAAGACAAAGGAATGTACCTTTAATTTGTCGAATTTATCATCAACATCCTGTAGCCATGACATGAACTGTCTTGCATTAAATCGATCCCTCACCGATGTTTTGCTGTCATCAGTCTGCAAAAACCAAAAATGTATTCAAAACTTGATGATTCAATCTTAAACATACTTTAAAACACAAAACCTACTCTGTAGGACAGAAACAATCCCACAAATACTGCTTCCGATGGAAAAACAGATTCAAAGTACAAAGATATATAAAAGTATAAATGTTGACTAACACTTCCACTGCAACCCAGCTGCTCACTATAAAATGGGTATTTTCACATTTCCTGAAGCTATTTACTGTGCTCTGGTTCTGAAATTTAGAGTGGGAGGCTTAAAGATTTATACCTTAAAGTCTTAACTAATAAAAGGCAGATCCTTCCACAAAATTACTGTCTCTCCTTTTAATCTTTAAAATTCAGTAACAAATTAAATCAATATCCCTCAGGGAAAAGCAAAAGCATTAATAACAGAAAACTTAAGCAGCCTGATTTAACTGACTACACAAGTATTGAATGCAATAAAGAACCTATTTTTACCATCACAATCCCCAAAAGGAGATTAAAAAAAGTGAGCAGACCTGTCTTACATCCTGCTTAACAAAATAGTTTTTTTTAAAATTCCAACTATTTCATAAGAATTTGGAATGTCTCATCTGCCCACTGTGAGAAGCTAGATACACTCTATACATAGTCCTGAAGCCAGACTATGCCAATATAGCATTTAAATAATAACCACTAAATACAACAAGCTGCTGTTACTCTTTTAGGGAGAAGACACTGCAGGAATTTGTACACTGTAGCAGCAGGAACAAAAAGAAGCCCAACCAAATGTGCAAAGATTGGCCTTTCTAGAGAACAAAATTAGTATTTGCTAATGGTAGAATGCATTACAAGACAATATTTTCTTATGCATCTACATTCTTCCCATTAAACAAATTTAAATCAAATCATCAAGTTGGTAGTATAAAACACTGATTTCAATTACACTAAAAATTTATTTCATAATTTGCTCAACATTATATACAATGTAATTTCCTAAGAAAAATTACCACAGACTGAAACACAAAGCTGTTGAAGTACTGAGGGGGAAGGAGAGGCATTTTGTTATTGCTCTTGTTATTATACAGATGGTCAAAAAAAGGGCAGTATTTGGGGGTCACACACAATACCTCGACTTCTCTGCCAACAAAGATTCCCTTTGTTTCACAAAATTCAAATACAGAACCAGCTTACTTAAAATGAATTGTAAAATGTTAACTACAAAAATGCAGTTACGGGCACAACTCTTGTATTTCTGATTTCTAGAAAGCTCAAGGCCTATAAATTGTGACAGAAATAAAGCAAAGGACATTTTGAACTCTGGAAGAGAAAAATTTCTGCCCTATCCATTAGATTTACTAGGGAAATGATGCTTTGAAAATTTATCTGTATGAAGCTTAAAATGAGACAACAATACAGTGTCCATAAACTGCTATCTCCTGCTGGGAGCATAGCTCTATTCTTTAAAGACTGGGAAAAATGTAGTAACTGACTGAAGAAACATCAGAAGCTGTAATATTTCTATAAAGGGCTCCAGAACTAATGTAAAATTGCCCGTATGTTGGAAATTTATGTGTTTCACTTAAAATGCCCACCATCCAATGCATCTATATTTTTATTACACTCAGAACATCAACATTTCCTCCTTGCATTAGGTGCTCCTCACAGTCACTGAAACAGGTGTCAAATGCTGATTCCATTTTTGTTAGTTGGAAAAACTGTCCACAAATTCCAACACCATGGGATTATTTTCTCTTAGTAATACAGCTGCAGCCAACTTTTGAGTGACTGTCCATACAACATACACAGATTGTGAAGCACATTGCTTATTTTATGTTTTTATCAGGACTAAATACCCACATTGAACATGTAAATAACACAGCACAAGTAAGTCACATGGAGCCTGAAGTCATCTGAAAAAGGTTATTTCATCTGGTAGCATTCAACATTTCACTGCTGCTCATCTGATTTTTATGGAACAGTTCTTGTGACTGCCCTATACAGAGGAGGAAAAGTATAACGTGGATATGTCCACGAAACATTTCCAAATTTCATAAACCAATTTCATCACTTCCCACACTACTGCATTCCAATTATCTGGATTACTGATAGAAATTATCTTCCATGCTGATAATTTCTTTGTTCATGTTTAAACTATATTTGCAAGCTTCAAAAACATGTTCTGTTCACGACTGAAATCTGTTTTTGTAACAAAATCAGCAGAGGAATCTTCTTATTTTATCCCACAGATAATTCCTGGAGGTGAAGGAACACCAGACATGGTACAAAACAGAAAGACCACATACATAACACCCATATCCTCCTATTACTGTACACCCATCTGAGCCCCAATATAAGTAACAGCCCATAGGGAGCAAAATCTTAATGATTTTTCTTAATGATTTGATCCAGGCAAATCAATGACAATTTTGCTATGGGAACAACAGGAACAGAATTCTCTCTGAATGCTTGAGTAAGGCTAGCCAGACCTTTTTGTCTGAAGCTGTGAAGGACAAATCTTTACCTGAGCATCCAGAGGCACATTGTACACCTCAGCATCCAGCAGCACAGTGCAGGCACTGAAGGGCAGAGTTTGATTAGCCAAGGTCCTTGCTGCTCGGTAGTGAACACGTAGAACCTCTTGCTCATTAGAGACAATAAGCTTTTCCTGATTAAGATATCAATATAGAAATAAACATTTAGCAAGTTAAGCATTCATAAAAATGCTCACATATTTACAAATGTCTTCCCAGGGCTTACACTTTCGAACAGTGTGAGAAATGGGCTGGTGAAGGCAGGAGGGGTTGTTCTTCTAATCAAATCCAAAATTTCAACTCAATGATGCAAAGAGTGTCCCATGGATGTCAGAACTGAAAACACCTTCTGCTTAGCCCCAGCCTCCCCTGATGGCTGAATGCTTCCATTTACTGAGGCAAGTTCTAGTTAATGAGGGTGGTGAAAGATGAAAGGCAGGAGGAGCACAGGATTGGGATGGAGGTTTGCGAGTGTTGACTGCACTAAGACTTTTACTCTAGGCACAATGGCCAAGCAAAATGCAGCAGAAATAATTTGCAGGATAATTTTTGCTTAAAACAACGTGCAGTAACTCCCTAAATCCACAGCTGCACAGATATTCTTTCCTAAACTGAGACAAGAAAAATACAAGTCACTTGATAAAGCTTGACTTACAGCTCTATAAAGTGGATTTCATTTGAAGAACAGCCTATATGAGCAAAATAACTATAAATATGCACAATTTTTTAAGACATAGAAGAATGTTTGTATGTCTTTACTGTTCTGCAATAAAATGGCTCTAATTTTTATCAAAATAAAAGAGGGTGGATTAAAATATTATATTGCATTTCCTGTTTCTCAGAAAACAGGAAAAACAGCACCTTTCCTTTGGTTAGAATCATAGAGTCTGGGTTGGAAGGGACCTTAAACACCATCTTGTTCCAATCCCCATGCTGTGGGCAAGAACACCTCCAACTAAACCAGGCTGCTCAGGCCCCCCCCTCAGGCCTTGCACACTGCCAGGGATGGGGCATCCACAGCTTCTCTGGGCAACCTGTTCCAGTGCCTTACCACCCTCACAGTGAAGAATTTCTTGCTAGTATCTAATCTAAATCTCTCCTCCTTTGGTTTACAGCTGTACCTCCCCTTGTCTTATCACTATTTGCCTGTGTTAAAAGTCACTTTCCCTCTTTTATATAAGCCCCTTTAAATACTAAAATGCCCCAATGAGGTCTCCCTGGAGCCTTCTCTTTTCCAGGCTGAACAGCCCCAGCTCTCTCAGCCTGTCTCCACAGGAGAGGTGGTCCAGCCCTCTGATCATGTTTGTGGCCCTCCTGTGGACTCACTCCAACAGGTCCATGTCCTTCCTGTGCTGGGGACCCCAGGGCTGGATGCAGCACTGCAGGTGGGGTCTCACCAGAGCAGAGGGACAGAATCACCTCCCTCACCCTGCTGGCCACGATTTTTTTAGCTGCAACTGATTTCTGTTCAGTCAGAACTTGAACCATATTTACAATCTTTGTGCTTCTTATTTTATACCTAGCTTTACACACTGAAATACTAAATTCAAGTAAAAGCCCTCCCTCAGCTGGGTTTGTTAAGTCACACTGAAACAGTCAATTTTAAAAGCATCACACTGGGTTTGACAAGGCAGCTCCTTGTACAACTATGTGGAAATCCTCAAATACATCCATGTCAGAAAGGGGTGCTGCTTGTGCTCACAAGCAATCTGGTTCACAATACTGGCATCTAAAGCTAGGTTACCAAGGAAAAAGGCAACCTAAAAATAAAGAATACTCCTAAACCAGAAATATTTTCTCTATTTCTGTGCTGAAACTCAGTGATGCCTACAGATGTAGTTCTAATATAATTTTAGGCAGCTTCTTAGCAGAATATTGCAAAACATGTTTTAGTCTTAGAGCCACACGTGTATCCTCTCAATACAGAATTTACTGTTTCTTCAATTCTTTTAAATCAGTCAATTTGATTCTGAAGTCTACAACCATCATTAGCTTTCAAAACTAGAGTGTGAAGCTTCCTTCCCACTGCCTCTAGGATAAATCTGGGACACAACTCAGAGCAATTAACAGGAAAAAGCTGCTATCTTACCAACTTGAGGGTTCTGCTAGCAGCTGTTCAAACCATTTTTCCACCCTCTTAGAAGTTTCTTCAATTCATAAATTTGGATAGAAAGAAGATTTCTTCTAAACGTTCTTGAATTGAAAAAAATGTAGTCTGTTCATTGAAGAGGAAAAAAATCCTAAGGCTTAAATCTGGGAAATAAAAGAGTAAATTAGTCTTACCCTTTCAATACTGTGCTGTAAACGTAGTTTCATCCTTACAACCTCCTGTTGTTTAAATAGTTCCTTAAGTGGGTCCGACAGTGATGGAGGTGGTGTAATCTGAGGGGAAAGTTTTATAAATAGTATAGTGAATATGTATTTAACATGTTTAGCATTGCTTATGTGAGCTATTAAAAAAGACCCAAGAAACAATAAGCAAGGCATTTTTGAAGAAAAATATGAGGTTTTTATTTTCCATTAATTATGTGAATTCAATGTGTTTGCAATAAAAGGTTTTAAGGATTCCATACCATAAAATTAATAAACCCAAGTGAAAACGGCATTTCAAGCTGTTTAGTGCTTTTAACCGGTCATTACCAGCATTCCATAGCTGTTCTTTTTAAAAGGCTATACTGTAGAATATAGTAAGAATACAACTTGCTTTCAGTTTTAAAGACTCTTTAAAGCACAGCTGTTCATTCTGAGAAGATAAAAACTGCCTAGCAAAATGCATTAGCAAAGCAAAAGAAGAAAAGTATTGCTAAAAAAAACCCCCAAACCATTTGATATGTTCATACAGAAGCAACAACATTTTACTCCGCACAAAAGATAACCAACCATGCTCCTAATCTTGCAATCATGCAGAACACAGGCAAGCACAAAAATGTAGACTAGAGCCCCAGACAGTGGCTTGAAAAAGTGTTTCTTCCTGTCAGTTACTCAAATAAGTTTTTAAAAAAACTTACTCCTTAAAAAGAAAATAATTTAAAAAATCAAATAGACTTGAGTGACATAGCAAAACTGTTACTGATCTGCTATACTATAAACATTTTGCATCTTTAGTCAATTACAGTAAACAACCAGAATTACTGTCTGGTCTGAGCTGTGTGACAAACACTGACAAGGCACCTGGAGCCCTCCTGGCAACGGCAGAAATCAGATGCTTTTTGAGAATAATAAACATCTTGGGAGTTTTAAGGCTTCACCCAAAGTTTACTTTTCTTTATGCCGCTTCTGTCAGCATGGGTTTTAACAACTGACAGATCTAAGAGCCCTGATATGGCTTTGGAAAGACCCATTCAAACTACATGAAACACTACCTACTACCACTGATACTCAAAAACCACAGCTCAAACACGTACCTGCACAGTTACTATATCCTACCTTGCACCTAACACAAACATAAATAATTATCTTCAATAAAACAGATTCTTCAACTGTCAAGAAGTAATAAATCCATTATGGAAATAGAGACATTGTTGATTAAACTCGATTATTACTATCAATCTTGCACCTATACATTCCAGTAACAAAGTAATTTATCTACTAGAAATGCTTGAATTACTATTATATTGGAAAATTATTTCAGGACAATTTTTTCCCCAACTGGAAGTTACCCAATGTCTTCGGAACAAAAGAACATAATGAATAACTAATTGCAGTTCATTCCTTAAATTATTATATGGTATAAAATGACATTGAACTCCTTCATATTTCAAGCTATGGAACAGGATACACTTCCTAGTGTATACATTTTTCTGGATACATTTTTCTTAGTGAAAACAGTTTGGCTCTCAAACCAGTAATATTTATGGCATATGCCATTTTGTGTAAGTCATTAGTATCAAAAACAAATATATCCCCTATAGTCTAGTTTTTCCTGAAAACTTTGCATTCATGGTATAGTACAACAGTCCTGTCATAGTCTTTCAACAAAATAAGACAAGATGCTTGTAAGTAATACCAGCTTCAATTTTAATAAATGCCAAAACATCTCCCAAAATCTCAGTTCTTTTGCTTAGAGAAGCACGCAGAGTAAGAAGCAAGATAGACAATCTGTCTAAAAATAATCTTTGGGTTTATGCACCTAAATTTTCCACAAATAAAGATTTCAGAGTTGTCAAGCTTTTATATCACCTGAACAATTTCACAGAATCATAGAATGGCCAGGGTAGGAAGAGAGGACCTTAGGGGCCATCTAGTTCCAAGTGCCCTGCCATGTGCAGGGATGCCACTCACTAGACCAGGTTACTCAAGGCCCCATCCAACCTGGCACTGAACACTTCCAGGGGTGGGGCATCCACAGCTTCTCTTGCCAACCTGTTCCAGTGTTTCGCCATTGGAACAGTGAAGAATTTTTTTCCTAATACCTAATTTAAACCTGCCCTCTCTCATTTTGAAGCCATTCACCCTTGTCCTGTCACTACATTTCAAATATTATAAAATGTTATTCCCTTAAATTTACAGACAGTTTAATTTCACAACAGAAATAAGAATCAACACCTGGCAATAACCTGGCAAGGAGCTGATCATTTAGACAGCAGACTTGTGTGGACTTTTATTTAAACATGTAGGACTCTGTTGCAGCAGATTATGTTCAGCCCTGAACACAGACGATGTTCAGACTTGTGTGACATCAACAGGTCTCAGTGACCCCAGCCATCCCTACTGCCACTGGCTACATCCATAAACTCTTCACTCCCACCCAGCCCAACACTGCCTGCCAAAAATGTACAGCTAAATACAGGGCTAGGTTTGGTTACAGTCATTTATGGAATGATCACTTTTTTCCTCTCTTCTTGGAAACTTGGGAAGTTCAGATTCTTAAAAGCCTGAACACTGGATTTGGGTAGTTGCACACACCACCGGCTGGAAATCCCAGCTTGTGAAGCAGCACTGGATTCAGACAAAGGAAACAGGTTTCTTTGAGACCAGAAAGTCTAACTTAGAAGTTTTGAGGCAGGAACAGCCAGAGGAGCCCCTCGGACCTCCTAGTCAAAGAGACTGCTACTAAAGAGAACACAAGAACTGTGTAAGGAAAATACAAACACAAAGGTTGGACTTGCAAGAACAGAGCATGAAACTGAACACCACAAAAAAAGGTGCCCTCTGTTTTTTCTATAACCAAAATAAGTCTAAAACTAGTGTCTTAAGGGCCCACACTCCATACAGAAGAGAGGGAAACAAAGGGCTCCTGCCTGCTTCAGAGAGTTCTCTGTTCCCAGTCTGAGAAATGACCCAGAAAAGCCAGACGGAACTTGGCCTTGTGCCTCTGCTCCACCTCACTTGGAGCCAGCCACTAGAGCATGTTTGATTGGCAAGAGCTCATTTTCAAGACATGCCTTCCCTATCTCCAACACATCAGTCAGCAACTTTCCTGCAGGCCCTGCATCCTTCAAAACAACTACAACAAGAGCATCAACTCTACTCTATAAACCTTCGATCCCCATTTGTGCCTGCTACAGACTTCCACTCTTCTACATCATCCAAACCACTGGCCTGCTCTAATGCTCTAGTTCATGCATTTTGAAAACAAGTTTCTGGTAATACCCCTAAAATTAGATTTTACCACTTGAATTTCTACAGCAATGCCAGGGAGACTAGGCAGAATCCATTTTACTAGAAACACATCTGCTAGATAGCCATTGGAGGCTGGCAGTGAATCATCCTGGTACCTCCTCTTTATCTGTATCGTTTTCTGGGATGACTGAACCCTGTAGAACATATAGATGGAACAAACAAACTGAAAGGCAACAGAGCCAAGTACAACTTAAATTCACTCTGTTAGAAGACTCAGATTTGTTTCCTTCTATTTTGAACTGATGTTATGTTTCCTACCTAAGGTTTTGTATTTGCACTGTTGAGAGAGAAGCCACAATTAATACGTGAATACCCTCACAGCCTTAGGTGATCTGACCTATAAATTACAATATATAAACAAGGCTGTGGAAATGAAGTTTTAGCACACCATCTCCTGGTTCCCACCTACAGCGTGTTTGAAGTTCATCAGATAAACTACAGTGAATCATTAAAATTCCAATGCAGAGAACAGTATGTTACACCAACCATCCAAGTCTCAAGAGTGTCAGAGCTAAATATATGGTCTTCACATAGACCTCCACAAAGGGATATCTGTAACACAGGAATAATTAAAGAAAGAGTATCTACTTTCCATGTAAATTGATGAGGCAAAAATTTGGTTAACAGAGAGTCATTAGAGATTCAAAGGAAAAACCGTAAAACAAACTCAACAAAAAGGTGCTTTTACAGTTGCTTATTGAATTCTACATTATAGGCGTAACAAAACATTATTAATATTTCACTGTTTCAGAGAGAGTAGGCATAGCCTTTATTTTCACTTTGTTGGACAATGTGTACAATAAACAACCACTTATTTCTGAGGATGAAATGATCCTTGGCTTAGCAATACTCCTTTCTATGGTATTTGTAACAGGAATTATTATGACTGTGATTTTCAATGGTGACAAAATAAAATTATTAAACTGTGCACACAAGCAAACTGATGATAAGTTAAATCTGAACTACTACTAATTTTTTAAACAGTATATTTTTTTCTGAAAGGAATCATGACAACTTTAACCAAAATTGTACATTTACACAAGTGACAGCAATTAAATAAAGCACTGGAGATTTTTCAGACAAACAAAACTGAATTGCTTAGAGTATCTTCTTATTTAGAACAAAACTCATGCTTTTTCTTACACTTTAATTCTAATGAAAACAACCACCAACTTCCTAATAATTTATTTTAGCTTCTCAGAATTTATCTTCTTCCTTTTTGCTTCTAGCAGCTTGGAAGAAAAAGTTCCACCTGTTCTCTCTAGAATATTAACAGGACCATCAAAGTATATACAGAACAATTAACTGTTTAAAACATCATTACCATCAGAACATGTATGTGTAGGGAATCAAACCAGAAATCTAAATGAGACAAAAATCAGTAACTGTAATCCTTCAGTTACATATCTACTTTTTTTAAAGAGGGTTTTCTTTACAACGATTAAGTAAAAGCCATTGAGAATAGGAAGCACACATCCATCTCTGATGTTTTCTGAACCTCCTACCTGAGATTTTACCCTCCAGTACCTACATTTATTTTCATTTACTGCAGAGTCCCTATTATACACAGCAACAGAGACAGGAAGGAATTATAAGGCAGTGCTTTAATATCAAGTCAGTAACTCTGCCTTCCTTACGGTGTCTACACACATTGCCATTTATGACAGGGAACTGAATTCTATTGCTCAGGTAGGAGATGGGCCAGGGAAAAATATATGCCATGCTTCTCTACTTTCCACTTATCCCAAATTAAGCACTGAAGTGTGATGCCCAAGCAGTAAGCTGTAGCTTGGAAACAGTACATACTTGACTAGCAGCAGCAGCTTGAAAAAAGAAGATCTATGCCTCCAGTGATAAAGATGTTACAGAAGCTGCAACAGCTACTGATAAAGATTTGCAGACTTGGGAAGGCTGACAGCCTGGTGCATTGTGGCAAAGCTTGTCCCTGGTTCACTTACAGACCAAGTAAAAGGGTCATCTTACCCACATCTTTCCTCAGACTACAACTGGCCTACTAATTCCAGAAAATGAGAACAAACAACTTGTAGAGGGAATTAAGACTACCTGTGTAATGAAGCAAACATTTTTAAATTTACACATTAAATTTCTATTTGTTGCTTCATCAAAAAAAATCTTCAACTCTACTGGAAAAACCTAAAGCTTTTTTACTCTCAAGTAAGGGTGAATTATCTTAGACAAGCTGACATAATAAGTTGTCCAGTCAGAAATGGAGTGCTTAGAACTAAACAAGTGTCTCTGAACTACAGATGTTCTTCAGTAAAAAGGAAAAAAACCTTGACATTATTTAATAAAATTATGAATACTTTAGATTGATGGATTATAAAAGCCAGGACACAGAAGATTGTATCTTCTGTTTTTGAGATAGCTGGCAGGCACTCTCCTACTTAAAACATTCAGTGATGGACTTCATATTTTGAAGCATTGCACATCACCCCCCTCCAAATGAAACAGCTTTGACTAACTAGTTTTAACCAAATTACTGACAGCAGAAATTCAGAAAAGCTCTCAATAATTGACTTCACTTCTGAAAGAGTAGGCTATACATACTTTGAAATATAGTATTTGTCGGTGTGCCCTTGACAGGTGTCATACATGGTTTGTCTTACGAAGACTGTGAAACCACTGTTTCTATTTCCACTGAATGGGGCTTTTAAATATGATGCTCTTAATCAATATTAACTTGACATATGTCAACTTACTGTTTTCAGTAGAATACTCAGAAGCAAGTTAGGAAGAATATGGAAGTTACAAAAATAAAACCAAAACATGCCTTTCATTGTACTGTATATTGGAAGACCACGTTACTTACAGTTGGGATGCATATCTTGCTCAAGGGATTGCCGTCCAACAGGTAGGAGCCATTGAAGGTCACATATTCATCGTAATATTGAGGTGCCTGAGGAATAACACTGCACAGCAATTTACGCTTCTCTTCTATTTTCTTCCTTATGTGCAAGTACTCAAAATAGGGGTTTGCTCTCTCAGAACTGTATGGCTGAATCTCTTCAAGTTTCAAAGAATCAACAATAGCTGCCAGCGACTGCTGGGTCTTCTCCTTGGCCTGCAGCAAAGAAGGGTTCGCTTGCACAGGCTGAGGCACACGTGACACCTTCCTTTTACGTGGATGATGGACCTGAGCATCATCATCTTCAGTTAATCTAATTCTCGCTTTCATAGATGCTAATGACTCAGACTCTTTTTCTGATGTTTGTGTGCAGCCAAGAGGATTCTGCTTGCCCTGGTTAGCAAGCAAATTTGCTCTGTTCCTTGTGATTCTTTGAGGTACTTCTTGTTGTTCCATCTTCTGATCCTCAGCAACTTCTTCTTCTACTTTAACTATTTGGCTGTATTTATGCACCTCTTCCTGTGCCATCTGTTGTGAACTATTTTCCAAGTTGGATAGAGAGGAGCACTGTGATGGATCATCTACCAACACAGGTTCTCTGTCTGCAGTGCAGGGGCTTTTATTAACCAATTCGTTTGCAACTCCCTTTGACATTCCTGAACTTAGTTCACAGATATCAGCATTGGCTTTACCATCAACAACATGCACAGAGATCAACTTTTCTTGTTGGTCTTTTTCATTTCTAATTTCTGAAGTATCTGCTGTGTTAGTATCCACTTCACTCAGCGCATTCTTACAAACAACTTTACTGAATGCATATGAATTCACACTGAACTGTGAACTGCTATCACTTTGAGGAGTATCTTTCTCTAATGACACCACTGGTAAATCATTCACCCTTTCATAGCTCTGTGAAATATCCTTTGCAGAGCTCTCAGAATATACAGCAATGGGTGCATCAGTCTTCCTAATATTTGAAGGGAAGAAAGCATTTTCTAGCTCTCTGGTACTAGTAGCGTCCGCATCCAAAGCAAAAGTTGTAGTCTGAACTAGATTTTGCTGCTGTACAAATGATGAATCTTGACTGCTAATGCCTGGTAAAGGAACATGTTTTGACACAGCTGGAAGTGGCTGGATAGGTAAAGAACAAGGTGATTGTGAAGGCAAAAATGATGCTGATTCTTGAGAACTGGAATTTCCTTTAATTTCAGTATGCTGAGGCAAAAATTCAGATTCTTGTTGCTCTTTTAATGTCCTGCTCTCAGAATTATGCACTGCAATGATGCTTTTAGTATCTTGCTCTGATACACCACAACCTGAGCTGTTAAACTCATTGTTTAATGAACTAAGTCTGTCAAAAGGCACATCCCATGGTTTGGTTTGCTGAGTCACACCACTTTGACTACATGGCTCTAAATGCATGTTAGAGTCTTCAGAAGGGCTCATCTGAGCAATATCTTTAATGGTACTCGTCCCCGTCATTGCCTGCTTGTTGCTAACAGCTCCATTTGGAGATGATGTGAAGTTCGACTGCAGAACAGTCACACTACTTTGAAAATCTCTTTCAAGTGTGCTACATGGCAGTTCTGGTTTAGGAGAAGTGCTACCGTAAGTCTGAACTGACGTCAGAGAGTTCTGGTTGTTTTCTTCTGATATTCGAGGCTGTTTGCTGTGCTCAGAAACTGCAGCAGGCATGCTGCATCGTCGAACCTCTGTAACAGGCCTACACTCATTTAAAACCAACTTAGCATCTTCAACAGATGCTGATCTAACATACATTTGTGGGAGCCTGTTTGTGAAAGGTGGCTTAACGCGATCCGGCAACTCAGCAAGGCCATCGGCCTCTTTTTCGACGAGGGCTGGTGATTTGGCACTTGCAAAAAATGGTGACTGCGAAAAAGACATTTGGGAATCAGAACCTTCTGGCATAAAGTCTGAATCATATTCGATTGCAGGCCTTGGAGTAGTTACTGTGGTATGGCAAGAATCCTCAGAGCTCGCAACAGAAACCATGGACACTGACCTGGAGCTCAGCCCCATCTTTTCACTTTCTGATTTGGGGGATCTACTTAAATTATCTAAGGCCAATGAAGGCTTTGCAGCACTGACACTTCTCATATCTACTGACTGTGATCTATTACTTGTAGCATCTTTCTGCTGTTTTTCCTTCATACAAGCATCTGGCAACTCTGAACTTTTTGAACGAATCAGTTCTTTGCCTTTTACTTCAGCTAACAAGTGTTTGGATTTTTCCTTCATTTTGTTATGTTCTGAACAAGTGCGGTTTCTCAAACGTTCCTTCTCTTTCTGTTTTATTTTTTCTTTATGCTTTCTATGCCACTGCTCTATTTCCAGATCTTTAAGGCTAAGCATTCTTTCAAAACTAGTTTGCATTAAATCATCATTGACTAATCTTTTTTCTTTAGGCCGAGCATCCTTCGGTGCAGGAGCTGGTTTAGGCTTAAGTTTCTCATGTTCAAATTTTAGTTTAAGCAAACTACTTTGATGCAGTTTATGCTTGTCTCGCTCTTTGTATCGGTCTATATCTTTATCTTTTTTATCTTTCTCTCTACCATCTGGAGTTTTCAACAAATCATCTTTTGGTTTTTCTTTCAAAGATGACAGTTTGTCATGAGCTGTTTTATTACTTTCTGTAATATTGCATCTCCTTTCCTCTTGCATGTGTTTTGAGTTCGCCAGAGATGAGGTCTCCTTGTCTTTGGATTTGTCTTTTTTTTCAAATTCCTTTTCTTTAGTTCTATTTTTTTCTGATTTAGTATATTCAGATTCTTTTTCAGACTGTTTGACTTTTCTTTCAGTACAGTGTTTTTCTTTGCTTTCAGCCCAATGTCTCTCTTTATCAGCCTTTTCTTTATCATGCTTCTTATCAGTTTTTTCTTTATTTCTTTCCTTGTCATCAACTTTTTTAAGAGTACCCATGCTTTTCACTTTATCATTTTCCTTATGGCACCTTTCTGCTTGCTGAAAACTGGACTTCTCCTTTACTTTCTCTGTATTTTCATTTACTTCTGCTTTTTCTTTCTCCATTTTGTATTCATGCTTTAACTTTTTCTCTTTTTCTCCATGTTTTCTTTCTGTCTTTTCAACATCTTTTTCTTTGGCTGAGAATCGCTTTTCTGTCTTTTCTTTATTTTCCTTTAAATTCTTTTCCTGCTTTTCAGTATCTGTTTCTCTTTCTATTAAATGCACACTGGCTGTCTCATCTTTAGCACCAAAGCAGAACAATTCAATTTCTTTATCTGCAAGCGTAACTTCTTTTTCTTCTTTTGTATCTTTTATTTTTTCATCCTTGAGAAACTTCTCATTTTCCTTTTTGTTCTTCTCTTTTTCTCTCTCATCTTTAGTACTTCTCTCTTTCTGGAACTGTCTCTCCTTAACTAACTTATCTTCTTTTGCCACAGCTTTTTCTAGCTTTGATTTTCTGTCTGAAGAAAGAGATTCATGTTCTGTATTTAACAATGTATCATCATTTTCATCACTTTTGAAAAAGTTCTCTTTCCAAAATTCTCTGTCAAACTCAATACTTCTTTGAACCTCTTTAACATTATCTTTATGTTTGTGTTTCTCCCTCTCTCCATCCTGTTCCTTTTTATGTTTTTCCTTTTCTCTTTCTTTGTGCTTTAATTTATGCTTTTTAAGTGTTTTACCTTCCTTGTCAATTTTTCTCAAAGTATACTCTGAATTCTCAAATGTTGAGCTATTATCTTCCTCTTTAATTTTAGGACTAGATTTTTCACCACATTCCAAGTGAAAATCCTTTTGATGATGCTTGCTTTTTTCTTTGTGCTTGCAAGATTTGCCACTAGAACTTTCAACTAGATAATCAGAATCAGTGTTGTGATCATACCGAACTAATTCGGACTGCAATGTTATTTCAGAACCTCCCGGTGATAAACAAGTTTTGGTGTTTTCTTGCTTTAACGGTGTTGACTGCTTTTCACTTAACCCACAGGGATGCTTTGGAGATTTTCCAGCAGTGATATGAAATAGATGCAAAGAAGAATCTTCTTTTGAGGTGAAAGACTTCTTAAAGGTTTCTTCCTCTCTAGCTTTATCTAAAGAATCTAACCCAGAAGTAGCTATATTTGTTACTCTAGCATTTTCTTTTTCTTGCTTTATTTCTTGATTCTCTTTATTTTTGCTCTGATTTTTTACTTTTCTTTTAACTTTGCCCTTTTGCTTGTGTTCATTTGTAACCACATATTCTTTCTTCACTCTGACATCAGAATTTGATGTCTCTGAAACAGAGCAAGGAGAGACTATCTTCTTGTCCTGAAGTATTTCCTCATCTGAACTTTCAGAACTTGAATACAGAACTCTAGATGGTTTCTGTCTTTTGTTTTTGAATGATTTTGAAAAGACAACTTTTTCTTGTTTCACAAATAAGCTGGTCTTTTCAACTTCAGTCTCATCTTCTTTCCTTGAGTCTTTTCTAAGAATATGTTTATCATCAATCATTTTTTTCATTTCATCTTCATCATCATCTTTAAACTCATACTCATCTAGAGCAGATGGAAGTGGTGCCTTACTAGGGATCATTTGTTTGCTGTTGTTGGCTACAGAGTCCTTTTCTGCTTCTGAATCAACATTCCCATCTACACTGGAAGGATTTACTGATGGAACTTCTTCAGAATCTAGAGTAAGGAAACCAAAAATTAATTGAATACTGATGGGACACTTGTCACACTTCAGGACAAAAGAGTTCAGTTCAGCAGTCACCTCTTCACAAATGAAAAAAGAATAAAACCTACCTTAAACACACAACAAACTTTCTCACTAGAATTAAGTTTTTTAAGAGAAAACAGAAGGTCCTGAAATCAAAGTTCTCCCCTCCCTTTACAGCTCTCACTTAGGCATGTAAAAATACTAATTAACATTTATATCTAATAAAAGTAATGCACTTTAAATTTTGGAAACATCACCTATTGTGCATAACTCCTGTATAACCTCTTTCCCAGGGACAATACCCTGCACAGACAGATTGTTGAGGAATCAATTGCTAAACAGTAACAAGTTTCTATTACACATATGTTAAAATATTTGTCTTAAGATTAATGATTTCACTAAGCTGAAGTTGATTCTATCAAGTGATGCCACAACTGTCCCTTAGAACAGAAGGACCACGTACTGTATTTCAGGTTATTCTAATGCCAAAAATGTTGGCACTACATCAGAACATAGGGCAATAGGACTTTTTTTTTTCTTCAGGTATAGTGAAGCTTTGAATAGAAAACATTCCTAGGGGGTTGGGTTTTATTTATTTGTCTGGGAAAGAGAAACCAACTTTTACAATCACGTGACATGATGCTCTTCTCTATGTGCTTTTCACAGATCACAAAATGGTTGAGGTTGGAAGAGACCTCTGGAGATCATCTCGTTCAACCTACCCTGCTCAAGCAGGGACACCCAGAGTCGGTTGCCCTAGGACCATGCCCAGAAGGATTTTGAGTATCTCCAAGGACAGAGATTCCACAGCGTCCCTGGACAACCTCTGCCACTGCGTGGTCACCCTCACATTGAAAAGAATGTTGCCTGTTGTTCAGAGGGAACTTTCTGTGTTTCACTGTGTGCCCATTGCCTCTGGTCCTGTCACTGGGCACAAGCAACAAGAGCACAGCTCTGTCCTCTTAGCACCCTCCCCTCGGGTATTTGTACACATCAACAAGATCCCCGTGGGCCTTTGGTTTTCCAGGCTCTTCATCACCTTCCGGGCCCTTCCCTGGACTCTCTCCATCATGTCAGTGTCTCTCTTGTACTGGGGATGCCAGAACTGGACCCAGCACTCCATCTGTGGCCTCACTAGTGCTGAGCAGAGAGGAAGGATCACCCCCCTCTATCTGCTGGCAGCATTCCTAATGCAGCCCAGGATTCCACTGGCCTTCTTTGCAGCAAGGGCACATTGCTGGCTCGTGGTCAAGCTGGTGTTATTCACCATGACCCAGGGCTGTTTCTGCAAAGCCACTTTCCCAGCTGGTCAGATCCCAGCCTGCACCGCTGCTTGGATGGTTGTTCCTCCCCAGCTGCAGGACTCTGCACTTCCCCTTGTTGAACTACATGAGATTCCCACGAGCCCATTTCTCCAACATGATGAAGTTCCTCTGGATGGCAGCACAACCCTCTGGTGCACCACTCACTCCTCCTTAGGACTCCCAATTCTGTGTCATTAGGAACTTCCTGGTGGTACACTCTACCCCAACCATTAATGAGGGTGTTAAACAGGAGCGCACCCAGTATTAATCCAAGGTACACAGGCAGTTACTGGCCTCCAAATAAACTTTGTGCCACTAATCACCAACCTTCTGGCCTAGATATTCAGCCAGTTTTCAATCCACCTCATTGCTTTTACCTAAAAGATTCTCAATCATCGAAGATTCTGTGAAAGCCAAATGAAAAGTTCCTGTCTGGCACTCAAGTAAGTTACTCATGGTCAAGAATCTTTTGCTTCTGAGGCAACAATTCTTTCTGTGCTCCAAGAGGTGTTACATACTCCTCAATCTGCAGAGATACAGGAGGGGCCAAGAATTACTGCCTCCACTTCAGCAAGTCACCTGCCTGGTCACCCACATAAACCAGTGGTTCCCCCACTGGCAGGGACTTTTCTACACTAAGTTACACCCATGTGAAACACTGACTCCTGATTCATCTACTGAAGGTGGAGAGTAAGTGATTTTGGGGATATTTTTCACCATGAAAACATCTCAGAAAACATCCTGTATCGTAAAAAATATGGTATTTTCCTCTATACCTTTCTCTGGTAAAACCAGCATTCTGATATAGAGTTGATTTGCAAAGTGAGAATAGCTTATTAAAGACAGAGAGAAAAAAAAATCAGAATACACATTTCAGGTAATTCAACTGAAATATTTAACAAATTACCTCTAAAAATAAAAGTGGAAGACAACCTCAGCAGTATCAATTGTTACCTGCAGCAAGTCTCAATAGCTAACACAACACAAAAGATTAAATCCACTTAGCCTCAGGTGAAATGATGCATTTAAGTATGCAACTAAATAGCTAGTTTTACCTGAGCAACTGTCCTCATCATCAGATATGGGCACCTCCCTTTTCAATAGCATTTCCAATTCTTCAGTTTCAGCAACATCAACAGGTCTCTCCCCGTGCTTATTGGCTTGAAATGGATTTCCACCATGTCGAAGCAACAGCTTCACAATCTGCAGCATTAAATAAATTAACCTTTAGGTTATCCACACAACATGTTACTTGACCAACATAAAAATCCCCTGTTGCACACGAAATGTGAGTAACATGATATGCAATCCTAAGTCCTATCTATGACACTGAGACTGGAAAGCAAGACTTCAGCAACTAAGATGCAAAGTCCAGGTAGCGTATACATAGTCTGCTCTTTAAAGGAAGTGAAGGGGAAGACTAGAGACAGTTGTCCTCTGTTACACAGACACAGCATCATAATAAAAAAAAGCAACAGAGGCCTTTTGTTCTTGCTGTTCCAGCATTTCTTCACACAATTCATCTGGTTCCCCACCTACCAGGCTCTCTACTCCTCTGCACTTGATTCACCCTCTTGCTCCAAATTTTATTGTACTTTAATAAGGAACAGATAAAGTTTTACAAGTTGCAGTACTATTGGTTTCCACAACAGTTCCAGAAAGTCCTGAGGGAGATCCAAGCATCTTACTGAAGGAACAAACTACCCCCACTCGCAACTGCATGTGATAAATCGAAATCATCAACTTCTCCATCATCAAGGGCAACAATTTGTTAATGATACAGTGATACCAAGGCCGCTACATTTTCAGCACAGTGCCCAGTATTAATTACTTTTTTTCCCTCTATGTGGTAAGAATGGGTTAATTCAGCAGACAGGGGTGCCTTAACAGGAAGCTTCAGAATTACTCTAGTACGTAATGTCAGTGAGATGGCCACAGGTATCTGTACTGAGACCAGATAACCAAGAGGTCCTGTTCTCCAAGACTCTACTACAACTCTATGAAAGCTTGATCTAAAGACTCAACATCTTTGCTTAGATACCTATAAAAAGAAGTTACTAAACAGCTAATAAAAAAATTCCCAACAGATTATCATAATAAATTTCTCTAGCTTTTCCTGAAAAACCTTTCAAACTGAACATTTTGTTTGGAAAGCATACTTGATTCAAGGATGTATTCTATCTTTTGCTTTATACAACAGATCACATACACAGTAATGAAATAAAAGATACATAAAGAGAAAGCAGAATCATTTCTGCATCTTATTTGCAGAAATTAAGAACAAATTTAGAAGCAAATGTAAAATACCTACAGAACTCCATTTATCCTCTCCACTAAGTGTTGATTTTAAAAAGTAGTAAGAATATATATACATCAATTCTCTATTTCAATGCCATAAATAATATACAAAAAGAAATATAGGACATATACCTTTAAATATTTATAAATATGCATGTATAATATACACAAATCCATAGTATACTGTTAGGAGACATTTTTCTTTTGAGAATTCTATACAGTAAAAGCTTCTCAAAAAAAGTCACTGTAGCGTTTATTTACTAAGAAAGTAAAGGTGAAACTTTTAAATATTTAAGATAACAGATATTGGTAGAAAATATCTGGCAGTAGAAGTCAGATGAAACAAAGACAATCAGAAAAACTTTAAGATGCTACCCAAACTGCAGAAGCAGAACTCTAAGGCCATATGACTGCAACAAGGACAGGATTTGTTCTCAAGTTTCAGCATTTCAAATCACGTATTTATCCCCCTCCCACTCTCCCAGAACACTCACGTTTCTATGCCCACTACTAGCAGAGTCATGAAGCGGGGTATCATCATCCAAGCCCTGCGTGTTCACGTCGGCTCCCGCTGCTATCAGAACTTTAGCAACATCATAGTAACCAACATTACAAGCTTCGTGCAGTGGTGTCCATCCTAGAGTGAAGAATGGTAGGTTTAACACTGAAAGATCAAAGACCTTTCTTTTCCCTCCTGTGCTATAGATCTCCATTGCTTCCAAACATTTCAAAACACACTCTCACACACAATACTTGGAAGGACAGCAACACCATCTGTCTGATGAACAACACATGCTTTATCAACTTTAAACCTCATGCCAAATTCCAAATTTTTCTGAGATTAAAGTGCATGCTGGAATCACAAATCAAATAGTAAAAGACAAAATCTGGCACAAAATCCCCAGGCTAAACATGTTAGAGATTCTTTGGCTAGTGAACACTAGAACTGTGTTAGGTGTATATATAAATAATATTATTCGATATGGAAGCAGTTTGAAAACCATACTACTGGAAAAAATAAGTATGGCAAATTACCATAACCAGCGCTCCTTTAGAGCTACTGAACATGTAGTAGGAATCATTAACAACATTTAGCAGCCAGATAATAAGTTATTAATAAATAGTGACAGAGAACTGGTTCCTGGTATTTCTCAGAACACTAGTCATTTTTTTGCAATTTTGATTTCCACAAGTTCAGCTCTCATCTTCTGTAGCAGAGCATCAACTGAAGATGACAACCCACACACACTATATTCCTTACCTGAATTTCCTCTCCCCAGCTTGATGACTTCCACTTCATAGCTGACCTGAACTGCTATTGATGCCTTCTCAAAGCCCAGTTCTGGGGAGGCATTCAACTTTTGTTTCCAACATAACCACTACAAGTCTGGATGAGTTTATTCACGTGAACCCTGTGTCTAATCAGTAGCAGTCTTGTACATCCATGCAGTAGAGGTACAAGAAACCCCTAACTTATCTAACCCCTCAGTAATGGGATTTCTCGCCTTCATCTTTCACTCAACTTCCAAGCTGTCACTCATTTAAATTTTAAAAAAGGCTAAAAAAATAAAAATTAAAAAAAAAAGGAAAAAAGGAAAAAGGGAAAAAAAGAAAAAAGCTTCTAAGTTTTTCTAGAGCAAAACACTTCTTTCTGTTCTTCATACACTAAATTTCCTCTTCAATCATCATTAACTTGGGTTACTCACTTCCAGCACTGTCTGGCTACCACCTCCTTCTTTCCATTTTCTTGTCACTTGCCCTTTTCACACTCACCCAACACGATAACACTCTTCTGCTCTCAGCCCTCTGATTCCCTGTCTTTTATTCTCTGTATTAATTATGTCTGTAATTTATTTTTCTCCATGTTGTACTGCTTTGCTTTTCCATCCTTTCACAATGTCCAGCCTGCCAACTCTAGTGCTGGCTTGCTGTCAATATCTGTTTCCTTTACTCTTGTTCTCACACGGTAGTATCATCCTGGCAGATATCCCATGAGCAGGGTTACTTCCTCCATTACTAATTCATTTTCTGCTCCTTTAGTTCTGCCAAATCCTTAGCTAAAAAACTCTAATTCTCTAAACTACACTGCAGCCTAAATTCCTACTTTTCTCCACTCATGACTCACTGCTTCAATCCTCCCCCTCTTCTTGACTTCTCCCTCTGCACAGTATTTTGAAGTTCAGCTATCTCTGCTTCTCACTTTGGACTACCAGAAGAAAAATATCTCACTTGATCCCAAACACTTCCTCCAGAATTTTGAATGAAGTCCCCAGCCACTTACTTCCAACTGATTCTCAGAACCAGCTCTCAGCCATTGTCCTCTTCCTTTCATTTGCCTTTAAAATTAAGCATCTGCACTAGGTCAGGCTGGGATGAAGCTATGAAGTTAGCTTCCTTCAGAGCAGCCCATACAGTGCTGTGCATTGCATTTGGGGCTATACACCAGTACTCACAGCACACCGGGGTTTTGGCTACTGAAGAACAGGGCTTGTGAAGTGTCACGGTTTTCTCTCTCCCACCTCCTGCACAAGAGGTTGGGAGGGGACACAGCTGACACAAATATATATTCCATACCACAGGATGTCATGCAATAAAAGCTCAGTGAAAAGACAAGGAAGACGGTAATGGCATCTGTCCTTTAAAGCATCTGTTACACCTGCTGAGGCCCTGCTTCCTGGGAAGTGACTGAACATTTGCCTGACAATGGGAAGTAGTGAACGAATTCCTCTTCTTCCTTTGCTTGCACTTTTGCTTTTCTTATTGAGTGGTCTTTAACTCCATCTACAAGGGCTTTTTTCCATCTTNGGGCTTTTTTCCATCTTATTTTCTCCCCGCACCTTGTTGAAGAAGGGAACTAAGAGAGCAGCTGGGTGGGTGTCTGGCAGCCTGCCAAGGTCAGCCCACTACATCTCTTCTTGAAGGGTTTCTATTATTCTCCCTGTAATTTCTATGGGCCTGTCTTCCCCTGAACCTCCCCCTCCTTTTCTAAAATTGCTCTTGTCAACAAGTTCTCTTCATCTCCCCTCTTAACTTCTTTGAAGATCTCACAGTGTTCTACTTCTGCTTGTTTTCTTCTCTTCCTCTACATGCCAGTCCTGGGCAGCTTCATGTTCAAATACAAACTCAGCTACCCTCTGCAAACCAAGAAATTGCCAATCTATTTCTTACCTAAAGTCAAGATTTCAGTTCATCTCATTATTATCTTCCCTTGATGTCAAGTTTCAGCTGACAACTAATTGTGCTACATAGTTCTTAGCTTCTCCCACAGGGGCCTGCTACCTCAACTCCTCTCAACCATTCCCACTGAGAACATAATTCAGACCCATAAACCAAAACCCAAAAACCTGAAAATATTGTATATGTTACAACTTAACAAAGCTCATCAATCACTGCTGAAATCACAGCAAATACTGACATATCAAAGCTGTCATTAAGCCAGCAGGACTAGATGACAAGTGCAACTATCCCACACTCATCTGCCTTGGCGCATACCAGCTGTCCACTGAAGGCAGCGCACATCGCAGTGCCACCACCCTCACCATTACTAAACTTAGCATCTCCTCACACTGGCCACAATCTCACCATTTGACTCTGCCCAGCATAATCCTACAAAGTTCAGCAATTGTGCACATATTTCTGTAAATACCTACTGTGCAAAGGCCCTGGACACAGCTGAAACCTCCGGGTATTAATATATTGTTTTAATAATACACTATATACTACAGTGTCCCAGTACTACCACTGCCATGGGAAAT
>WEIT01030553.1:1539-13530 GCA_013389985.1 Dryoscopus gambensis | reverse complement strand
TACAAATAGGAAGAAAATTTGAAATATGATTATGGCAATTGCATTTCAAACTCCTGTGTGGAGAAAACTATAGATTAGGATATAAGAAAGAAAACATAACTTGAAGTTAAATTACGATTTTTGACATTAATACATCGTTAAAATGATTGAAGTATGAAAAGCACATAATTGAATAGGGCTTGACATTAGCTCACTACACTTGCCATCCACATCTCTCACTTCAGCCCTAAAATAAAACCGAGGGACATTTTTCTCATAGTTCCATTCCTCAGTGCTACCATCAAAGCACTCATTTATCTTATGGGCTAAGGGACATCAGAACAATAATCTTCAGCAAAATAATATGTTGTCTTACAGCATGGTTAAGGCTATAACCTCAGCCCAAAGTACAGATTTCAACAGGCTTTGCTCAAGCTTTTGTCATGCAGTCATCCTTGCCAGTCATACAAGTGTTCATTTTGCAAAAAAAGTTTCCCTGACATTTGATATAATGTAAAGGATACAGGGTAGAGTGTGCTAAACATTAGTTAAACACAGATAATTTTCCTCAAAATATATACAATACTGAAAAATGCCTGTGAACCAATAACATAAATCAGATGCTGTGACCATACTGCAGTGAGTACACCATAGTGGGGAATGCAGCTGTCCACATCACAAACCCTGACAGACAAATAAATGTCCAATCAAAACAGATTTGGCACCCTTGACCTTAAGGTGAACACCTATTTGCAATCAGGGTATTCATGAATGAAAGAGGAGGAATAGTTAACAGAACCTGACAATGTGGTCACCTAATTATTTCATGCAAAATTCATGGGAAAATAACATTTAAAAATCTACCTAACTTAGTGCCAAAAATTACTGCATCTTCAAAAAGCATTTAATTTGTCATTCTAGCAGTTAGAGCAGTACCCCATTTAGTTCCTTGTTTGAGATACAGAATGACTTTTAAACATTCTTTACTAAATTATTATTTTTAATGAATGCAACAAGTTACTGCCACATGACACAATGACTATGCTGGATGAACTCTCCTTTCGGGCATTTCTTTTACTTGTTGGACAGGTAGCATTTCTTCATATCTGTTATACCCTGTATTTTGGGATCAAAAGAACGGAATTCTAGGCAAAGGAATCCAATCTGTCTTATTTTTAGATTTAGTCAACATGACTTTTGGGAAAAAAATAGAGTATTAAATATAAAGCATAAATTACTTTTTCTTAGCCCTAACAGTTGTTATAAGCGATAATATATTTATTATAATATAAGCTATATTTGTTATAAGATACAATAACTTTTACAGCAAATTCAGAAAGAGAAATGTAACATAAATTAATCAACTGTGAATGTACGCATAAATTCATATTTTTGAAATTCTATGGCAAATTGTGTATTTAGGGGATACACTAGAGACATGCATGTACAATACTTAATGTATACTGAAACTACCCATACGGAAAAATTTGAGCCCCATTTCCTTCTCTTCTCTGTGTGAAAAGAGAACCATTGATTTCTGCCCACTGACAAGCAGTCAAGCATACAAAACAAGCAGCAGACCAACCCATACAGTAATTCCTGTTAATTCTCTCCCCAGGGTTTTTTGGTGTTTTTTCCGCAAGGGAAACATTGATTTGAATATGTTTTAGTGGATTTTCCAAAATCAGACCTTTTTAATAAAGTTTCCCTTCCCAGAATACTGGGATCAGATACCAGGAAGAAAAACCACACGAAACTTCATTAAAGAAAAATCAAACCTCTTGTGTTTCTCAGGACCTATTCTATCCACTGATATTCTGTAGGGGTTTTGTTTGCTTGCTTTATATCTTTTATGTTAAATTTTTTTAGTAGAAGTGCTTAATCTGGGTTTTTCGATAAGGAGATTGATTAGGCGCAATGAAAACCTAATTTGTTATTGTCATTTAACAGTAATAGGCCCCTATTTTTTCTGCTCTCTTAAAATGAGTAAACCAAACCAAAAAACAAACAACCCGCCCCCCCCCCCCCCCCCCAGTATGATAAAGAGGATTAAACGTAAGAGGAAAATGAAGACTGTGAAGCTTCATTGTTGTTTTGAAAGGAAGTGCTGAAGTCCAGACTCCAGCCTTGTTGCTAAATATTTTTACCACCACCAAATAGGATATGAAGTCCTTTCTAAAATTAGGTTGAAAGAGTTATGTTTTCTCATCATCTTCTTTCTAGAATCCCCAGTATTATTCAGATTTTGGATTGCACATTTGTAACTTCTGCTGTCCTCAGTGTAAATATGCATTAGATGAAGTGACCTGGCCACTTCAGCAGCTTCTCCCTCCCTGCTCTCCTTGCCACACACCAGCTGCAATATTCTGCTCAGGTTAAGAGCAGAAGATGTAGTCTCTGCTGATTGGCTTTTGTTAATGATTTGATCACCCTTGAAAGCTCTGTAAAGAGAATGTCTGAAGTAAATAAATTAAGCCTTTTTGTTCCTCAGGTGTGTTTTGCTGAAGAATCTAGATACATATCCAGGATAATTAATTTTACATCTGTCTCTTACAGACTATTTTGCACTATACATTTTTCATTAATGAGGATTTCTTCATTCCTCCTCTAAGAATTGGGAGCCCTTCCCTCAATTCTAATTAAATAAATATGCTATATCTGTTCTGCAGAAAGTCTACTTAAAACTACTTTTTCACTAGGTAAAAGTTGGTCATTGCAAAAGTGAAATGCATTGTGAATTGGGGGATTTTTTGCTTGTTTGTTTGGGGGCTTCTATGGTTAGAGTTTAGTAGCGAAAGGAAGAAAGAGGAGTAATTATTTAAGTAAAGATACTTTTATGAACATAAGGTATCCACAAAAATAGTTTTTATTCTCAACTTATTTCCCTAAATTCTTTCTCCTTCCCCTCTAAAAGACTTAGGGCGAGGTTGGGATTCTATAAAAGCCCATTTCTCTAGACACTGAAAAATCTATATACTGATTTCTCGCATTCTTCCACATGTAACTTTATTTTTTTTATAAAAAGAGATAACTTCTCTAATTCTGGTAATTTTCAGTATTACCCTCCTTTACTGTACAGAAAGGAGAAAAGGAGGGCGAAAAAAGACATTCAACTATTTTCAAACCTTGTGTTATTTAGTTAGTTTGTTTGAGTGGTCTTTATAATTCATATAACTGTATTTTACTTTCTTTTTTATTCCTTCTAATAATATACCTTTGGAAGATTTTTATGATCAAATTAATAAAAATAAAACTATATCAAGATTATCGCTGTTCCAAATTTGCTCTAAGACCATCACACAAAAATCTTTTACTACTTATCAGTGTATAAGGTACTACACCTCAAAAAAATTTAACAATTCAACAATATGAACATAAAATAATTTTGCTTGAAACTGGCAGATAATGATACCAAAAGGTTGTTTTTTATTGTAAAAGTCCTGGTACTTTAAACTTCAAGTGTATGAACCAGTAACCAATCAACGTATTTAGGTGACCATTACTCTGTGACCAATGTCAAATGTTTTTAATTAACTAGTTAGGCAAGCTTAAAAAAGCCTGCTGAGCGAAGATGTATGATGTCAAAGGACTCTCTTCCTTTGTCGCTTGAATTAGGCAGAGGAAGAATTACAAAAATCAATGGCAAAGGAAGAAAACCAAACCTTTTACTCTAGAGCAGAGGTCAATCTGTTTATAGTGGAATTAGGTGGTAAAATTAGAATAGACAATTTCAAAAAGATGCTAAAAATTAACACTCGAAGTGGTGATAAAATAAAAGATGTCAGAAATTATTAAAAATCCACATTATAGTAAAATATATTTTTCTTTTTCATCAATGCTTTAGTCAACTTAAAATCAGATAAAGCTGAGAAAAATGCAAAATCCCATTTGAAAGTCATGGAAGTTCTGCATTCAACATGTGACAGAACTGAAACACACTATCATCCCTGTTACAGAAATACTGTGGTCTCTCCAAAAGAAGTGTCTTTCCCCATCAGTAATATCCTGTATGAAGTTCAGAAATATCCTTCTTTGCTTTGGCACCTTGAAAAGGAAGGTGAAGCATAGGTACTTATGACTCTTTTCATCCACTGAATGCATATAACCAATGTCAACTAAAGTGAACATACATTAACAAATGAGAAACTAGGAAGCACACATCAATTCTGTCCTACTATACTTGCTTCTATTGTATCTCCTTTGTCATGTAAGTTACACCTACTCAGCCGTCAAAAGCCTCTATAGAATTTAAAGTTCTCCACTGGCCACCATTTTAACTCCCTAGTATAAGATCCTAATTTCTAGGTTAAGGAGGTGTTTAGGTCAGTGTCGTACGCTGATATAGTGCCCTGAGGAGAGGTTAGTTACTCTAACTTGTCTTCCCAGGCTGCCTTTGAGTGCTGACCTCCCAAGGGCAGCAGGTCAGGGCGGTGGTGGGGGATCCCTGTGGTGGGGCAGGCACCCAGGGCACAGCCACTCCACTTAACAGCATTCACTGCCTCAGTCACAGGCACACCAGGGCTCTCCTACAGTCCAAGCTGAACCTGTCCCTCTCCTCCTCTGCTGACACTGGGCCTGAAACACAAGGAAAAGCAGAGAAAAGAAAGGAAAAGAGAAGGAGGAGTGGGAAGGGGGAGGGAGGGCAAGCTCTGCTTTACTGCTCATTCATTCCTCTGCATTCAATCACTCCAAGGCTGTAACTAGCTCAGCCCCAGGCTCCCCTTACATGCACAAAAGAAAAGCAATCCCATTCAGAAGGAGACCATGAGTTATTGATCTCATGCTGAATGTTATGTTCGGTTCAGCAGCACTGTCAGCTCCCTCACACGGAAAGCTTATGTTTCCCACCAACTCTGTTGAATGATACTCAGCTTTTTTGAAAATGAAGTGTTGGGGACTAGGGGTCAAGGGCAGAAACATCTCAGCTTTCATCCTGGGACTTCAGGACACATTCTGGGTCATGATGAAGGGTAAGCCTGCCAGGAATTAATTGTAAAGATCCTGTGGATCTTGTTCACCAGACGAGTAGGCAATTCATGATTGCTTCACTTTCTAATTCAGACATTAGAAAATGAGCCATAAAGTCATCATTTGTTAATGTACATTAGATTTATTTTGCCCATTTAAATTGATGAGCAAAGTTTTTTGCTAAGACACTCTGTAGTTCATTTATTTAGCTTAATATCCTCATTTGCAGAAATATGTCGAGATTTTGTTTTAATCAATGAAGATGTTAAAGTGAAAACTTAAATAAAAAATTTAATTCCTATAATGTGTTTCACTCTCAGCCTTTCTTTACATGAACTTTGCATAGCATTAGCCCACGTATCAGTACTCAGTACTCTACATAACTACTTGACAGAAAGCAAGAGGGATTTTTATATTAGTTATTGTTACCATAATGTAAACATGAAACATTCAGACCATATCAAGTCCATATTAAGTTCTTGATTAAGAACTTTAAAATTGAATATTTTGCACTTGTTCCTTTATGAGAATTCCACGTGCCAGGAGTCTAATTGTGGCACAAGGATAATTTCTTATAATTAATTATTTGTTTTGTTTGTTTGTTTTCAAAAATATTCTTTCTCAGAGGTCTTTCACTTATTTAGTCAATTAGTTAGGTTGGAGTTTTGATCTATTTGAAGGTAGGAAGGATCTGCAGAATGACCTGGACAGGCTGGATTGATGACCCCGTTCCAGTGGTATGAAGTTCAACAAGTCAGGTCCTGCACTTAAACAACAACTATCCCATACAGCGCTACAGGCTGGGGAAAAAGTAGCTGGAAAGCTGCCTGGAGCAAAAGGACCTGGTGCTCGTCAGCAGTGGCTGACCATGAGCCAGCGTGTACCCAGGTGGCCAAGAAGGCCAATGGCATCCTGGCCTGGATCAGCAATAGCATGGCTGGCAGGATCAGGGCAGTGATCATCCCCCTGTACTCAGCAATGGTGAGGCCACACCTTGAATCCAGTGCTCGGTTTTTGGCCCCTCACTACAAAAAAGATGCTTAGGTTCTGGAGCATGTCCAGAGAAGGGCAACAGAGCTGATGAAGGGTATGGAAACAAGCCCTGTGAGGAGTGGCTGTGGGATCTGGGGTTGTTTAGCCCAGAGAAAAGGAGGCTCAAGGGGGACTTTACCACTCTCTACAACTGCCTGTAAGGAAACTGTAGCCACGGGGGGTCGGTCTCTTTTCCCAAGTAACAAGCAACAGGACAAGGAAATTACTTCAAGTGACACCAAGGGAGGTTTAGATTGGATATTAGGAAAAAATTCTTTATGGAAACAGCCATTGGAACAGGCTGCCCGGGGCAGTGGTGGTCATTGCCCCAGGAGAAATTTAAAAGATTTATAGATATGACATTTAGGGACATGGTTTAATAGTGGACAACAGTTGGACTCGGTGATCGTAAAGCTCTTTTGCAACCTAAATGATTCTATGATTCTATGATTAAGCAAAGGACTGAGTAGGCATCTAAAAGAAGGAAGAGATGGATAAATATAGACACTTCAGAGGAACAAAATTAATTCACAAGAAAAGCAAAGTAAAAACCCCAGTGAAAGTAGGAGTGACTATTTAATTGGACCCCAGAGCTGAGACACGGAAACCCCCTTTCAGTCTTACTGTCTTTACTTCAATGCAAATTCATTTTGCGTGAGTAATAAGTACTGTCAGAATGTCATTCCAAAATCATGTTCACATAGTCAAACTCTTCTAAAACAAAATTTTATAAATGAGACATATCATCAACTCAAACATTAAAAGTGAAATGATATGCTTACTAATGTTTGCCGTAAATTTAGTCCTTTATTCTTCTCAAAACACCCTCAATCATATCAAAGTTTTTATGCTTTAAAATGTGTCTGCATCTCTGAATGCATTCGGCTAATCAATTCAATTTTTCTGTTTATACTGAAGATTCCCTCTTTTCACTGGATATAATTCATTTACCATTCCATGCTCTTGATTGGTCCTCTGAATTATTCTACATTCTTTTTTCCTGTGATTGGATAACTAAAACTTTCAAGCGGAAAAACATCTTTTGAAAAGTTCTTCCTGATTAAAAAATTTCTTAGTAATATTGAAAGTAATGACATGCATTCTAAATACAAACATTATGAAACTTTATATACAGACAAAAAGGAAAAAAACTTAGCAAATGACCAAAGAGAACATATAAAATACCCTGATTTCACTACTGAACATGATAATGAAGATTTCTAATAATTGGTTTGATGTTTTCTCAACTGGAGTTTTCTGTACTGTTTCCACATGATGAATCTAATATAGAGATACTTAAACTTTTCATAGTTTGACATGGAAATGTTTTTTGTAGGTCTTTTTTTATCTCTTAGCTCTTAACTATAGATACGTTACATGAATGTAATTACTTGAAGATACTAATTGTAAATGAAAACTAGTAATATTTTTAGCACTACTTATTTCTTCTACACCAATTTGTTGTGTTTTCTTCCATTCCTTTTTTCTAGTCTTTGTTGAAATTAAGGTTCTCCTATTTCTCACTTGGATCCTCAGACTCTGATGAGAACAAATAGGAATTAAAATAGCATAATTACTTTATTGGCATTTAGTAGAAATGGCTGTCCAAGGACTTTTTCAACATTATATCTCTACTTCTAGGTAAATACATTCCAAATACCACAAAAACCTATTCTATTCCCTTTTACTCATTTCCTGAGAGAAAGATAGTTCAGGTGGAAGGAGAAACCAAATCCCGTATTGCACTCTGATTCAGTACTCAATATGCTGCAATCATGCAGAAGAAGAAACACAAGCCAGACAGATGAGTAAATTTGCAGCCTACGATATGGATCTGTTAACCTGCCACACGTTAGCTTTACAACCTCCTTATACCAGAACTCCAATAGTGACACAGTTTGGTGTTAGATGGTAGAGTTGCCGCGTCCTTCCTGAAAGCATCCCGGACAAGGGTCGCTTCAGCGGTGCCACTAGCAAAGAAACTCTCACACCCATGCAGAGGGGGGCACGAACACACACACACACACACAGCTGAACAGCTCACAGGCATGACTGGAGGCAAAGAGTCAGGAGGGGTTCTTCATACACAGTTCCAAGGGATTTATTTGTAATGCACAGCACAGGGGTCCAGGGACAAAAAGTGCTGAATTAAGGGCGGAGATAAACGTATATAGGGGACCAGAATTGGGATGGGCAGAGCATCAATAACCAATCATGTGAGAGTACAGGGGCAGAGAGAAGGTGGGGTGATACAACAACAACCAATGGGAAGAGGGAAGGGGTGGAGTGGAGAATGAGGAACTAATGAGGTAATGAGGAAAGGAGAACTTACTAGAATAGAACCTTTTAAAGAGTAAAAGGGGCATAGGGCCAATGGGCCAACCAGGCAACTCAAATCTACATAAAACCGCAAGGTCTTCTAGGGAGGCTTTCTTTCTCACCCTGACTTAGGGATTGGTTTTAACCCTCAGATCTGTCCCATGAGCCAACTTCCTGTGCTCCGGAGCCTTTCGGCTCTCCAATGTCCACCATTGCTGGCTCATCCGCCGCAACGCAGTAGCATTGTGTTAGCACTGGTAGTACTGAAGTAATGCTGTGTTAATACTGGTAGTATGCATAACATTATTTATCCTGTTGTGAATACAACCAAAGTTACAATGAGAATTTTCTTGCTCCTTTTTGGTCAGTCTGACACAAAATCAAAAAGAAAAATTAAACTTATCGAATTTGTCTTCTTTTTCTATTCTTATAATTGTTTCTATGAAAATAATGTAATGCTGTATCACGTATATCAGTTTACATGTTTTCCTTAGTTCCTTCAGTTGCAGCTGATTTGTATGTGACTCACATGTGATTCACACATGATTCAACCCATCTAGTTGCTTGATCGTTCTGTTTCTAGTAAAATGTTGAAGAACACTTGAGAAAAGTTGTATGGTCATTAATTTACGTGCCATGTGTCAAATCTTGTCTGGGGAAATGTGATAAATTCCATCTAATCTCACTACACCACCTAGGCTTTATTTTATAGAAATATTAGTTGACAAGTACCATGAAGCCAGAGAAGATTTCAGTTTTTCTAGAAAAGTTCCTAAATTCCTTACAAAGTCAATTGCAGCCACCTTCACTTTGCATAGAAGTATGCTTCCATAAACGTAAAATCAACAGAAAATGCAAAAAGCTAATATTCCACCTACTACACGTAAAATTTTCATGTGTTTCTGTTTTTTTTTTCTGAGCATCACATCTGTCCATAAACTATCTGACAATACTTGAGATTTCCAGCTAGAGCATGGAATCTTACAATAAAACTGAAAAACCCTTGTCAAAACGGGTTGTGCAGATGGAAGTCTGTTCCTACAATCAAAATTATAGCACATATGAACAGGAAGAAGTTTAAATTCAGTCTGAAATACAGTGTAGTCTAAAAATTAATTTAAAGTGAGTAGGAGAAATTATTCTCTTAAAAATCAAACCACACAAAATATTAAAAATAAAAGTAAAGCAGGAGTTACCTAGATTACAATTTAAGAAGGGAGATAGAATAATTTTTGATAGTCAATTTTGTTTCTAATCCCTTTTATCATTCTGAGCCTTAACTCTGATCTGAACAAAAAGTCAGACTTTCCTCTAATCATAATTCCATTTATGAAATATTTTTTCTTCTCCCTAGTTCATGGCTCTGGTTGTGTGTTTTTCAGTTTCTCGCTGCTTTGCTCTGTATTTGAATTTTTCCTTATATAAAGACAGGCTGTTTGAGTTGCCTCTCAGCTACTACCTCAGATCATGACCTCTTGTTTTGCAGCTAGTTACTATCTCTGCTGTTTGCTGATATCAATTTGTTTCTGCTTCATTTGGGATCAGTCGTCTGGGCTCTTGATCTCTTACATGCCCTCACTGGCAAATATCTTTCAGTACCCAGTGAAGGGAAGAAACTCCCAAACTTAAATGAAACAAAACTTCAGCAGGTAACAAAAACATAATGTCAGTCCACCCACCTCTTGAGAGATGATTTAAGAACAGATAATGTATATTCACAGATTGTCAGTTAATAGATGAATAACAGATCACTGTGGGGTCAAATGACAGAGCTTTTTAAATTTCAAGAGACAAGTTCCAGCTGAGAGAAAGAGGTGTCAAATACAATGTACGACCACAGCATATCTGATTGCAGTAGGAATATGGCATAAGCAAGAAATAGAATTTTAAGTCTAATCTGTCACTATTTTGAAATGATGGGAAATTCTCTTCTCCTTTCAAAGCAAATACATGTAAAGTGAAATAAACTGCAGGGAAATGCTTTGAAAAAAGGACAGAATTTATTGAATTACTTATTTCGTATCATCAGGAACACAAAACTCTGAAATGATCAGGTTTAAATAAAGAAGAAAATTAATTATAAAAAGATATGGAATTTTGTGATCTAATTTCAATTACTTAAATAAAAATATGTTTATGCTCCCTCTAGGTGTTATGATTCATTGACATATTATTTGAAGAAAGTCAACAGAAAACTAAATGAGATATTTGTTTTATTTAATATTATTGTCATAAACTTGAATTATCCTTACCCAATGATGTAACAAGACTGACACACTATTTTTTATTTAACTAATAATTGCTAAGCAACAACACTTAAATATTGAGTAATAAGCTACATATTTGTAAGAAAAAATTTTGAGAGAAAATAATTATTTGCTGACATAATTTTAAAAATTTAATTGAATTATTATTTACTATGAATATTTGCTCAGTTTCAATAACAGTGATGCCTTGTCAGAATTCAGCAAGGGGAAATTATGTAGACTAATAAGATTTGACATACCTCATTGAATTCCCAATCCTCCTACTTCTTCCCTAGTCATCAAGATTAGACAGGATCTTTCTAATCACTAGACGATACACGCTCTCTAGTCACTGGAATGCTACCTGATATACTCTTTTTATTATTTTCTACAGTATTTCAACTGTCATGGAAACAAGAACTAACACATATAAAAATATTTGTATTTCTACCATGATACAGTCAATGGAATGCATCCATACAGCTCGACAAGTACCACATACTGTGTGTAGCTAAACAACAGTAGTACTTCAATTATAAAATATCTTGGTTTAAAATTATGTTTAGGGATTTTATAACTTTTTGGACTATTTTGTATGAATCAGATTTTTTCAGAAATCTAATCACAGTAAGATTTATATACCCAGTTAGGAGGAATTTTGTGTTAATAATCTCGATTTCTAGAAGGTAACCTCAGATAATATTCTGTTATGGAACTTTTTGATATACTAAAGAGAAATCCCTGTTCAGTTCTTCATTCTTCCCTATCTTCCATTCACATATATATACTCCTTTAATGGGCACCCATAATTTATTAATCCATGAATTGAAATCCCATGAAAATTCTGAAATCTGTTCCTGGGTAGATTTATGGTGACGATTTAGCTTGGGTTAAGGAGACAGTTTAAACAAATGGAGAGATATGCTGCATCAGTAGCAATCAAGGCAAGAGAATTGAGACTTTAACCTTTTTAAATTATGAATATGGATGTAGCAAAAACTCCAATCTGCATAGCCATACAGAATTCCCTATTTGAGAATAAAATTCAGTTTAACTAAAACCTCCATGTCGTACTCTATAGCAAATCTGAAAAAAACATGACTGGAACTTATGACTGAATATGCAAGCTCAGAAATATTTGGGGAGACACCTTTGACTCTACTTCAGGTGCCAAGTTCCTATGTTTCAGATAAAAAGGAGAGTTGATTAGTAACCCTGGCCCTGTTTTTAGCTATTGCACAAAATCCCTTTCCTGCAATGTTCTTGTGCCAAAACACTGCTAGCACCAGCATAGAAATGCACTCTTGTATAATGACATATAAAAATGTTTCTGAAATCCACATTAATTATTTCCACTAGTACCTCTTTGTTCACAAATTTAGTAAATATATATATTTTAAAAGAAATAAAGCAAATCAGTCATGTCCTTTATATGCCGTTGTTTTCA
>WEIT01030549.1:3030-32205 GCA_013389985.1 Dryoscopus gambensis | reverse complement strand
CACATAGGCTATAGGATGGAGCCACAGAGAGCTCGGTGGATTGCAGGAATATCACATGTTCATAAAAGCTGACAGCTCCCCCTTGAATATGAAGCATGTGTTTCTCACATTTAGGAGAGAAAATAAGGAAGGCTCCCTGCGTAGAGAAAGGGAAGTTAAGCCTTCCTCTCATTCTGGCCCTTCAAAAGGTCAGTGCAGAAAGTGTTGTAACACAAAGTGATTTTAACCTGACTCTGCTAATGTGACATTTGGAGCATGGCTGTGGCAGTCTGATGTGACAGCAGGCGAGTGTTGCATTTGTGCTGTGTTAGTAAATGGCAGACGACCTGATAAAAATGAGGGACTTATCCATATATTTAGTCTGTGCTTCCCCTCTCCAGAGGAAAAGACTTTGAACATTCTCCGAAGTGTGAATGCCAAAGGTCAGTAAATGCACGAAGGGCTTGTTGAATTGAGAGAAGAGAACAGAATTTTTAAAAAACCATTTGTGAATTTTCACACCCAGAAAATGTTAAGTTGGATTTAAAGCTGCCGATGTATACAGATGCTATAAATCATCAAAATCTTTTTAACTGCTCATATCCAGGTTTGATAAATTCTGCTGACAACCTAAGTGATAACTTGTAGCCAAATGCTAGATTATTATCTGTGTGTTACCTGTTAATTTTTCAGCACTTTAGGACTATTTCAATCCCTGAAAGACTCAGGTAGCTTTAGTTCATCTGATTTACTGTGCTAGCTAAAATCAGTGGTGCACGTAACTCCAACTGTGGGCTGACTCTGGAGCCAGTGGGGTTTACAGAAGCATTAGTTCTGGAAAAGACAGTGGGCTCGCAAGCCATAAATATGTAGATAGGTGTCCTTTGAATATAGAATGCCCTACTGATGCCATGGACCATTGCATAAGTTAAATATTTCATCCCTCCTCTGGGCTTGGAGTTGGACTTGTGCTTCTGTTTCTCTTATTAATACATGTTTCAATTATCTTTTTTTAATGAAAGTTTAAGGGGTTTTTTTAGCCGTCTATGATCTATCTATTTGCATGGAAGAGGCTGACTAAAAGAAAGGAATACAAAAGATAAAATGTTAGGGGGAAAGACAACTCAGTTATAAACCTCAATTTCTAAGTTGCTCCGGCATTTTGAAAATGCTACCCAAAGTAAGATTTTCACAAAGATTAGCTCAACTGGTCAGAGCACGGTGCTAATAATGCCAAGGATGTGGGTTTGATCCCCAAATGGGCCATTCACTTAAGAGTTGGACTTGATGAGCCATGTGGGTCTCTTCCAATTAAGAATATCCTNAAACCTAACTTTTGTAAGATGTAGCAGCCAGATAAGTGCATCTCTCTCAGCTTCATAACTGAAGATTTGAGCATGTAAACATTTTTCCAAAATTTTCGTCCCTTATACCTTTGTTGTGATTGACAGAGGAGATCTGTCATCAATAATGATAATGTTTTCTTGCTCTTTTACTGAATAAGAAAAAGAGAATAACAGTCTAGGTAAGAGCATTGCAAAGTTCCTCGGCTCTGCCCTGTGAAATTTAATGTCAAGATTTACTTAGCATGAGATCCTAAAAGGAATAAAAGTTTATCTTAAATGATCTGTCAGGTTCAATTTATTTGCAGTAATTGGCCTGGAGCTCTTCCATTTAGCAAAACCTTGGCTGCTCTTGCAGGCAGAGTACTTGGAAGAAAAGGCTCTTCTTGCTGCCTAAAGATGCCCCCATGCAAAGCAGTCCAACTAGCATTCCTGGCAGGACTTCCTATCCCACAGGGCCATGGACAGATGTACTGGAAGAGTAGCTTTGGGCCTTCAGAGTCTGCATACATACCTGCTGGTGCTGGGCAACAGATCCTACAGAAATGTGTGCTGCCTCTTTTGTGACAGATTTGAGGAATTCAAGAAATGACTGGACCTGGCACTTAGTGCCATGGTCAAGTTGACAAGGTCAGTCAAAGGTTGGACTCCACGATCCTGGAGATCTTTTCCAACCTAAATGATTCTGTGATTCTGTCATTATGAGCAGCCTCCTTGCCTTAAACAGCACAGCCATGGCCAGGCATGGGTAATGGGGGCAAGGTGCACTCAAGCCTTTGGGCTGATGCCAACTGTGGACTCTTGACATGCATTAAAATTATGCATGTTGGAACCCCAGATTTAGCAGTGCACCTCCTGAACTTCAGATAGCTACAAGCTGCAGATGCAAAGGATGGAGAGAAGAGATGATTTCTAGGCCTTAGCAGCATCTGTTGCTTTGTGCTTTCACCAGCTCACTAATATATAGACTAAAAGAACAGGTATAAAAGTGGCTCATCAGTATTCTTCATTGCAATATAATTAATTGATCTCATGACTGTCTGTAATTTACACATATTCAAGAGGAATTCATTCCAGGTGACATTCATGTTCTCATCATTTTGGATAAATTTGGGATGAAATATTATGCTTTATTTAAGTCTATGTCTATTCCTCTTGTTTGCTTTCCTTTCATCTTGGCATTGCAACTATTATTAAAAACAAGCAAAAAGTGGGGATACAGGAGTAAGGGAGTGAAATGTTACATTTGCATAAACCAAGTACTCAAAAGTCAGAAATTACAGGATCATAGGTGAAAGCTCACAAATAGCTTTTCCCTCCATTCTAAAGTACAAAATTACTAATGTTAAAAATCTCTAGCAATGAAAAATTACAAGCAGCTGAGGTAAACTCATTCAAGGTCCAGATAAGGAAACTGGAATAGTCTGTGCTGACAGACGTATTTTTACTGGGTGAGAGATTAGGTCATAGAGTGGCTTTTAGTCACTTTGCATTTAAGAAAGTGGAATTCTGTCCCTGCTTTACATTGCTCAGGATGGAGATGGAAACATAGAGTTGAAATATTTCATAATGTTACTCTAATTCAGTCAAATTGTTTGCCACTTAGCATTCCAAATAGTTTCTTGACTAAAACAGAAATGGGAAGGCTGCCCAAGATGCACAGAAAGGAAATACAATCTTCAGGGTTCTCTGAATTTTTCCTTTGTCAATCTTTTTTTATTCATCTTTGTTAATATCCTCCCAGAGCAGAGAACTGTTAAAAACTAGACCTTGAAAATTAGGTTAAGTCTTCCTATGGTAAAAATACTAGGAATTTTACAACTGGTTAAATTTTGTATTAAAAAAATAGTGATCTGCAAATACTGTTATCTCAGATTCAGCATAAGCATCATATCACGTCCTCTGTCACCACCATGTGTGAATTTTCCACACTTTCTTGAGGGCCAGTAGCAATCAGTCCCTGAAATAGTGGTAAACTCCATTGTGCTTTGACTAGAATATCCTCCTGTGTATTCCCTTTTCTCAGATGTATGAGTTTTCTGGGAATTGTCCTCATCTGAGATTTGTGAATTGCTGTTCAAGAAATTGCCACAGATTTCTCAAACTAAAAGATGTGGGTGCCTCATTAAGGTCTGAAGCAGGAGGAAGGCTTCCTGGTTTGTACACATGATTGGTTTCCATACCTATACTACAATTTAGCAGCCATTCTCATTGATGGGATTTTTGTCTATGGTCCATAATTATGAGGGTAGAGAAGGACTTAGGGGAATGTTTAGATTACATGCTGGCCAAATCATCAGGTAACTGTATGTAATGGTCAAGCAGTAGAAGAAGCTGCCAGGACGGTTATGCCATTCACATTTCATTTTTCAAACAAGCTAGCTAGATGATGGTGGATAATTAATCCTGATGGAGTGACCAAGGACAAACAAAATTGAACAATAGCTGTTTCTCTTTTTCATCTGGAACAGTTCTATAAATTGTGCTGTTACATAAAAATCAATAGCTGATCTGTTAGATGGATAAAACCCAATCAACAGATAAAATATAAATGAAGCTGCATTACACTGAATTGGGTCAAATTACATTGGAAATGGGTCAAGCCTTTAGGAATCCTTCCCTACTGTTGATTATAATGAGTCCACAAGGTTTTAAAACCAGCTTACAGGTTTTAATCAGGAATGGCTTATGGTATGATGAATTACTGCTGTGTACAAGCTGTAATTAAGCAGTGCTTTATGAAGACAGTGCAGTTGTACCATTGTAAACTCTGAGCCTGATACAGAAAAGTTCTGAATCCATCTTGAAATGTTAAATTGATTGGGCATTCAGGACTTTCAGCATCTCACGCAGTCAAGCCTGTGATGTGACAGACAATGCGAAACACCTCGTTTTGCACATGGAATAAATATTCATCTGTGACTGTAGCAGCTTTTAAATTTTTAAGATATTGATCCACAGCTTACTTTGATCTTATAGTATATAATCTGAACCAGTGTTAATATTAAGTACCCAAATATAGAAATTATGTTTTTGAGGCACATGAAGTACAAAACTTCAAGAAATGAAGTTATACAAGGCGTGTGACAGTCTGTTGCAATGTCTTCTCCAAGGAGTACAAATGAAAAAGGTGTACATATGTTAATGACAGGTTCCTACAGTTTTCCTGGGGGCAGCTTGGCCCGTGGAAAGAAATCATGGAAGGCTCATTTTCGTAGATATTTCAGGATGATTTTTATTACCAGCCACATGGCTGAAGCCAGCACACATATTGAACTCTCATTCCAGAACCCAGGGTTCTCTGGGCCGGGGGAACATTTTGGGACCAATAGGAGCATAGAACTTGGGTGCATGTGACCAGGCAGCAGGGGAAACCCCATGACCAGACCATGAGTCCACCCCAGGGCCCTCTCCCCCCAGGGGAATGGGGGGAGAAACCTCAACGTACATAGAATTTTGTTCTGGCTAAAGTGTCTATACAGTTAATCATGTGTCATTTTGAATGGGATTTTTGGGTTTTCTTGGGGTTTTGTTGTTTTTTTTTTTGGGGGNNTTGTGGTTTGTTGTTGTTGTTGTTGGGGGGTTTTTTTTGTTTTGTCACATGTAGAAATTGACTGCTTGCCAGGTGAAAATGAACATCCAAATTTGAATAAAATATTTGTTCTATTTGATAACCAAGTATTATGGATTTAATTGAAAACTATTTTGGTTAGTTTACCAGTTAAAAGGTAAGAATGTATATCCTCAAGCTGTTCCTCAGATGTTTGCTTGACCTGTAACTCCCTGCATGCCCATATTTACGCCAGCATTTGTCTGCTCTGGACTTAGACTAAAATGTGGCACATCTAAGCCACATCTAAGCCCTAATACCTCAGGACAAACTGCTGTCTTACAAGATGCAACCTTGCTCAGGATGTCCCCGTGCGTAGCAGACAGACCACCCACATAAAAAGTGCATAATTCAGGTGTAGTTCTATCTTCTGCTTGATGCAAAGCAGGAATTTGCATCAAAACCTTTATTCTGAAGTTACTGAACTGCTCTTGAGATGTATCTGGGGCGAATTTCTAAGTCTTTCATGCTTATTCTTTTTTGCTCTGTATAAATAACTAAATAACCAAAAAGAAAGAGCAAAATGATCATCCAGGAGCTGAGAAATTCATCTAAACTGGGGAGAGCTGAGTTTGGATCCGTAATCCAGATTTTTCTGAGAGGGAACTTAAACCCTTATTTAATGTATCTCAGAGGAATGTTCCTGTGACTGACCTAGAAGGCTAAGTGGGGTTAGCAGAAATTTCTCCTTCTTGTCACAAAAAAGTATTGGGTCAGAACTAGAATATATTTGCACTGTTAACTATGCCCATATTTGGTTTTGACCTTGGTGCCTAGGTCATTGAATGTCCTGGCCAACACAAGTGGAAACAGAAATGGAAATTCCTTAATTTATATTTGAACAGTTATAGACCTTTGAATTACTTTATTAACAGGAAAAGCTAAACAATTAGCTTAAACTAATTAAATGGTAGGAAATTTCAGGAAAAATCTTATGCCCAAATATACCAGTGCAACAGGAGTCATCTTTGGCTGAGCTCAGTTTTTGTTGTCTGTGGGCTGCACTCTGTTTGTACAGGTGTAAGTGACAGCAAGATTACTATTTCTGAGCAGGTATTGTTTTCTTTAGTGGCCTTTTTGAAAACCTTTCTTCCAAACATTTGTCCTTCAACTCTTTTCAAAGCTACGCTACTACGTGCGATAAATCATTGTGTAAGAAGGGAATAATTTATCAATTCTGTGTTTGTTTTCCCCCACCATTATTTTGTAAGGTGGTCATCTCACAAGATGAAATCTGTGTCATGTGTGATATCCATGAAAATTCGAACAACTTACCCAGGTATTTGCATCTGGGCAAGTTGTCTTGAACCACCTTAAAGAAAGATGCAGGCAATTCCAGAATGAAACTAAATCTTATCCTTTGGTTATGTGTCTATGGGAAATCAAGCAAATCATGCTCTATAAGAAGTGCCCATTTTCCTCAACCTCTTGACAGGGACCCTGGACAAGGTACCTGTGATATAGAAGTCTACACTATACCCATCAAAGTTTGGACAGAGGAATCCCACCAAATCATCCTCTAACTAATAAAGGGTGTAGTGCTTATAAAAGGGAGGAATTAACTACAGCAATAATAAAAAGTTAAATCAAGCACTACCCAGTTGCCTCTTCTGTAGGTTTAAAATCTTCAGCCACTTCCCATATAAAAAAGTTTAAATAACCAAGTTCAGACATTTGTTATTTACTAGCTTTAGCTCTCACAAAAGTAATTTGGTGCTGCTGAAGAATAAATCAAACAAAATTAAATCTGTAAATATGAGAATCCTTGCTGAGAAAGCTGAGAAAGCACAAACTGTATTTTTTAGTACTGCAAATTAAGATTAAATTAATTTTAAGTTCCTCCCCAGCACAATAATTTGGACAACATGGCAAATCTGAAGACTAGCTCCTCAGTTCCTAGAATTGGTAAGTGTATCACCCGGAATGACTTATTGTAATAGCATAAGGGACAAAAGGAGACTTTACCATCCTAACTTGTCGGTGCATGAAATTTTCTTGTACATGTGAATCATGGTAAATGCCCAACAATACACCATCCAGAAACCAGGAAGCTTTCAGTGATGTCAACAGGAGGCTCTGTTGCACTTCTTACCCTCTGTATGGTGAACTGTGAATGGAAATACTCATCCACATTTTTCAACCATTAGGCTGACTTGAAGGCTGGTTGGGAATACCAATTTGCTTTAAAAAATTGAGCAAATTAGGTTTTTTAATAGATAAAGGTGTGATAATTTGTGTGTTTATGATGCCAAAGCTCAGCTGGCTGAACCAAGGTAGCTGAGTTGGTGACCCAACAGCCTATGAAAAGGTGCCTTTCTTGTGTGTGGTGCCTTATGTCTTCAGCAGAAAGCTGTCATGAGCAGTCTTGTGGGATGTGTCACCTCAGGCTGTTGGGTTCAGTTTTGGAATGAATTTTAGAAGCACAGAAACTGTTAGTGCCGTACCTGGGTTCTGGAGACTTTGTGGGCTCCCTGAGGCACCTCACTAATTGCTTGTTGTCTTAGATTTGGAGGAGAGCTGTGGCTGACTGTGTCCCCTTGTTCCTGTTCAGAGCAGCAAGCCCGTTTGGTATCTAGACACCTCAGCTGAGATTCCTGTGTCTCTCCCTCTTATCAGATTTGTTACTAACACAGAATATTTTGACAATCACAGCTCTACCGAAACAGACCAACCAACCAAACAATAAAAACCCCTAAACCAAATGCTGTGTTTGGTTGTAAGTATATAATTTTAAATGTTTCTTCTAAAAAAAATTTATTAACATTTACTGAATTTTGCTGTATGTAATAATCCTGTTTAACATCTGGGAAAGAGATTAAATATTTCAAAAGTTATATTTTGCATTTGTTGGTTTTGCTTGACAATCAAATGAAGTTGCAAGATAAAGTTATTTGTAGTAAGAAAAAGTCATTTATGCAGTATTGAAACCTATAAGTTGATTTCATTAATTCATCATTTGTTTCCACCAAAAATTAAATACTGATAAAAATCATAATTTAATTTGGAGACAGTCCAAATGGCTTTAAAGCTTTATTTTATTTATGATTGCTATAAAAGCTATAGTAATATAATTTTAGAAAAATATCATCTTATCTGGCATGCTCTTACAAAATTTGTTGTGCTAATTCTGTTTAACTTTATTTTCAAGGGGCCTGTTTTCTTTCTGATGTAGAACTAAATTAGTCATACACAGGTTCCTCTAAGAAAATGTCTCATACAAGGAACAGAGAAATTCAGATGGTTTTTCACCACTTCAAATTATGTGTATAGTGCTTTCTTGATTGTTAAATTACACTCTAGGCTAGGTCAAGGTATAGAATAATTTTTATTTTCAAGTGGATGGGAATTAGATGATTTAAAAACATATTACTAGGTATCAGAGAGCAGGTAATTTTCTGTTTAAACTCAATGAAAGGTTTGTATGGGGTGTAAAGGAGGCTTTTATTAAGAAAATAGGAGCAGGAAATTGGACCTCTTCAAAACAGATTTACCCAATTTCTCCTACTAAAGTCAGTGAGTGGGTTTTCACAAAACCAGTGTCAGCTATTGAAGGAAACAGACAATGCACAAGCTAAATCATGATAGATTTAGCTTTTGTTTTCAATTGAATTCAATTATCTTTCATCCACAGAGGTTTTACAGCACGTCCTGTAAAAATCTCCTAAGATATGAAAAGCCCCACTGAAGGAAATAAAAACAATACATCTGAGAACATCATGCCCCAAATTAAGAAAAAAAAAATTATACATTATCAAAAATGCAGTGCCAGTTTATATTTTTTGTTTGTTCATTACTTCATTTTCATAGGCAAAACGCGGAAACTCAGAAGGACAGTTTTATAAACAAAAGTCTCAAACCAAGTAGTTACACTGTTCTGTTGGTGAATCGCTACTTTTGACCTGGACCTAGCTGAATGATACCTGTAACTCTCTCTCTGGACCCATTCTGGAAAACTTCAAAATGGCAGAGAAATACCCCAGAGGGTTGTACTGTTTTGAGAGACTTAGACAGATACGAGATTAAAGACTTAACAGTAGGTAAAAATGCCTGTATGTAATATTTCTTTTAGAGATATGCAAGTATTGAGGATATACCTGATTGTCTCTCAGGGTGCTGGTCTCTCCAGGATTACATGCTATAACTTTTGGCAGTGAAGCGTGGCAAGGCTATGTCTGTGTCCTCCCATCATTGCTCTGTGCCTCCCACCAGCTTTGCTACTGTCCACCAGGCTCAGCATGGCTGCCTGACCCGACCACTGAGCTGTGTGTGTCCTACAGCTGTACCTGTGTCAGCCGGCTTTCTGGTCTCTCTTGTCAGTTCTCCTGGTCTTGCAAAGTATTTTTGGTATGTTGAAGGGGGTGGGGTGGGGCCTGTATCAAAGCTGTGAAAAGATTCAGTATTTTCAGAGTAGGAGCATGAACAGGAAAGGATTGTGTAATTAATGGCTAGTCCAGAAGAGTCCATGAAGTTTGCATGGTACCACCACTGTCCCTCCCACATACACACAAGAAATACCAGAAAACCCATGACGTGCTATCCTTGAATAAAACAACAGCTTCAAAATCTGCCAGAATGCCTGGGGGCATTCTGCACAGGGGTGAAACAACCCAAGAGATGCAGCAGGTTGACATGGTCTCAATACCAGTTGCAGAAGTGAGAATTGCTTTCCCTGTGAATTGTAATAATCTTATCCGTTACAGCTCAGGGTTGAAAAGCATCTGCAGAAACAGTCCATGAATAAGATACATGAGTTATAGAATATTTTCCATTTAACTAAGAAACTTCCATTTCTATGAATATATCCACTGGTGTGTGCCAGAAATAATTCAGCAGAGCAAAGGCAAAGCATGTTGATGCTGCACATGGAAAACAGAGGTGCTCCCAAACAGCAGAGCTCTCCCCATCAATGGTGTGATTGAAAAGGAGCCAGCAACTCCTCTTGCAGCTAGGCCAGTGCAGAGGAAGATGCAACACAAGCACTGTTCTGTTCAGCAGCTGTGTTTTCCCCCATGTTCACTTGTGGCACTACTACAGTGAGGAGTAACATGGTCTGGTTGAGTGAAAAAGTGATTTAAAAAGGGTGGACTTAAACCCAAGGCAAACCTTAGCAAGAGCTTTGCAATGTGTGCAGTAAATCCTGGCCCCTCTTTTGTCTCTCCTTTTTCCTGGTACTGATTCTACCAGGTCCATGACCAGGACATCTCTGTTCCTTCTAGAAAGTCAGATGGTAAGACCATTGAGGTGAAGAGGGCATCAGGAATGAAGAAAAGACTGTAACTGGAAGTTGAGGGTCCCAGATTTCCAAATATGCAAGTGAAGATCCAGGGACTGGTCTCACATAAGAAGTGTGATTTCTTCTCTAGCTTGTATTTCATATGTTTATGGCTGCTGCTTGCTCATGAATTTTGACCTTTATTGTCTTACATCCCATTGTTCTTGTTTAAATCAACGTTACTTAAATCTAGAAACATGAAATTTGTGCTAGATTTTTCTGTACCTACCCAAACACAGGGAAGCAAGAGAACATTTTTACATCTTTTACTGAAAATCAGTAAGAGCACTTGACTTGCATTTATAGCTCCCATGAGTCTGTACATGCTATTGCAGAAGAAGGAATTGTTTATAAGAATGAAGAGACAAAACTTGTGCCTACGTTTAAGTACTTTTTAAATACAGTTTTGTATTGACATTATTAACATTTGGGTAGTTAAAGATTTGTGGTCAAGTATGTATCTCTAACTATACAATATGCCTGATAATAGATTATCATTCGGTTCCAGTCTTTTTTTTTTTTTTTTTTCCTTCTGGAAACATTCTATGACTTAAATTTCCATCAAATGCTGTAAATATCAAGAGATAGCTAGCAGTTCCTCAGATGCATATGCACTGAGATCTGTACTCACTCACTTCAGGTAAGATTTAAAATGCCTTGTCACAATTTAATCATTGTGGTTTTGACTTTCAGACTCATCAGAAATAAAGTTATTGGGACAACTGACTTTTTTAGGTAGCTTGTACTAATACCTTGCTATCAGTTTCAGGGAAATACTTTAAAAAATATTTTTAAAGTGTTTTCAGCATTACCTGCTTCCAAAATTATGCTTACTCTCGTACTCCAAACAAGCTTTCTTTACTTATCACACACCTAAAATTTTAACATTGTGTCAGGCAAAAGGTGAAAACTTATGTTAGATAAGTTAGATACATATTCGTATCACTTAAAGCCCTGCAATTTTTTGTGTTTTGATTTGTAATGAAAAATCCATTACATCAGTTTTGTACAGTACTTTTCCAGAATTTTGTGCATCTTACGGAAGTTATTTAATCTAGTATTTTATGCCCAAGCAATCTGAAAAATTTCTATCATTCTTCAGGCTCATACTGCAACAGTCATACATAAGAAAAAAAATGCATACTTCTGCTTTTCTAGTTTTAATCAGCTTTTCAAGGATTTTTGCCTGATATTATATTTCACTCCTACAGGCATAAATCCTGTCCTAACAAAACAGTGTTGCTGTATGTTATCAATTTTTTGGGCAGAATAGATTCTCTCAAACTAGGAGTGTCTTGTCAAACTGTTTTCTCTTAGTAGCTAAAATATCAGTTTTATTCTGGAAACTCTTAGAGGAATATATTTAATGTTATGCACAAATACAATGCTCTGCTTTGCCACGCAACTTTATTCCAGAGCTGTCTGTCAGGTGTATTATATAACTGCTCCATATTAATTATTAAATCCTTTATTATTTAGAGTAGTTATAATTTAATGTCTGTAACTTTCCATGGGAGGCTTTTTCTCTTAATGTTAGTTTGCTTCCTGTAGCTATTCAAACTCCAGATGAAGGAATAAAAGGAAAAATAAATCAGAATTTAAAATGAAACAGCACAACAATGACGTATACCATATTTTAGGAAAAATTTTGAAGCAATCATTAAAGATAAAATCAATGAGTTTCACTTTAAAACTGTTCTTTGTATCTTAGTCAGTCTTCTACACCGATTTCTTTGCTCTCGGTAAAACATGTTGCTCCTAATTAGTGCTAAAAGGAAATCACTCTTGGACCTTTTTCATCCTTTTATTTTTTTTTCCAGTGGATTAGTACAAAGAGATTACTCAAAACAGGTTAAAGCAAGTGGAGGTTTGCTAAAGCAGCAGGAAAAAAGGAGTTATTTCTCTGGAACTTTGACTTTTAACCAGTTCCAGTTGGAGTGTGTTTCTTTTCTCTTGAATACAGGATCAGCTTACAGGTAAAAGAACCCACATCTGATCAAACCAAAATAGTTTTTTAATGAGTTTTCTTTTGCAAAGATTATTATTTTGGGGTTTTTTTTCCTCTGTAAGTTTTAGCATCATTAGATTTCAAAATGAAAAATAATGAAATAGTAGCAGTGATAAATTTTGAAATTCAAGACTAGATTTCATCCTACTAAAATGTACTGGTAGCATCTGGAGGAAGTCAAACAACTCTATCAACATGAAAAGCCTGGATCAGGGTGGGCTAAATTCTGAACTGGCCATCATCCTGTGCTTTGGTCTCATCATGATGTACAAGTCACATATATTTACATTAAAAAAAAAAAAGGGCATCAAATGGGAATTTCTGTTGGGCTGGCTGCTACACAAAACATTTCAAATGGTGATGTTTGAAACCCCACCTTTGTGAGGGGTTCCATCTCCTGGATCTGTCTCTTAAAACCTGTGAGAAATGAGTGGGGAACTCTTGCAGTGCTTGAGGTCATGGGGCTTCCCAGCCTCACCACCTGCACCCCTCAGCCAGTGCCCCAGGCTTGGGTCTCTCCCACATGTTTTTACAGCCTCACAGCATCCCTCTGCCTGGCAAGCAACCCACACTTCCCAAACTTCTCAGGTGGCCTCATGGGTATTGCGGTGCGTGGGGTTGATGGACCGATGCTGCGTTTTTCCCATAGTATCCCTGGTGGAGACACTTAGGCGCCTTGCTAGCACCCATGCCAGCACACAGTCTCACCCTCACAGGTGGGCGCGAGCAGCCACTCACGCACGGTCTTTGTGTGTTCCAGAAACAAAGAGGCAGGAGGGATTCTTTGCTTGCAATTCCGAGGCGTTTATTGGGTCTGCACCACGGACTGAGAACTAACGCACTCGATGGGGAACAGAGGCAAAGAACCCCGAACCGTTGCCCACACATGGTTTTACCCCGAGGGGTCCCAGGGGTGGGCAGAGCATCAGAAGCCAATAGTCTGAGGGTGAGGGGGTAGAGGCAAGTGTGAGTGACATAACAAGGGCCAATGGAAGAGGTGAGGGGAGTGGAGAGAGGACCAGGGGCCAGTGAGGTCTCGGTAAAGGGAGAACTTTGTGGCACAGTGGTGTGGGGAGAGACCACTTCGTAGCAACATGGCGGGTATAACGCGGACTTAGCCACCGCAACACGTAGGGGTCAAAAAGACAGACAAGAAACATATATTTTGAAGAGGAATTTCCCAGCAGCCAATACTACTTGTAAAATGCATCTCTGCCCATGGCAGCGGGGTTGGAACTAGATATCTTTAAGGACCCTTCCTATGATCCTAAACCACTGAAATTTGCAGTCAGGCCCACACTTTTCTCGCTCTAAGCATCATGCATTTCTTGGGTTAGCTGGGCATCCTTGTGTTGTGTAACACTTCTTGTTCTCTCACTCCCTAGTGTGCAGTCTCTAACTGTAGCAGTGAGAAGCCCGTCCCTGATGGGAGCAGAGTGTACCTCCCTGAGGACAAGGAATTCCTATCTGTGATCCCATGTGACTTTTGCATGGGGAGCTGATTGCCAGGGGAAGGCTAGATCTGGAAAGTCTCAAAGTCTCTGGCTTTCAATGGCTCTTTGAGTAACGACTGTCTTGTTCATCTCAGCAGCAGAAACTGAAACAGTGATCTAGGGGGGGTATCAATACTTGAGGGCCTTTGTAGTCTCCCCTATATCTCAGTTAGGGTTTGCTTGCAGTTGCAGGTTACAGCACAAGTGAGCTTTTTGTTGCTCTAAAGTTTTTCCTGAATTTTTCCCCTACACTTCCTGAATAAAGTATTTGGAATAAACCAGCCTGGATGACTCAAAACTGCATTTCTTGTACAGGAAAAAACTTTGGCAGCCACTGTACAAATCATAAGACAGGAAAGAGCATAGAGTTTGCAGCATTGTATGAATGTGTTCAGCACTGCCTCAACTCCCCTGTTGTGTATCTTAGGATGAGGACAGTGAGAATTCTGCCTTTGGGCTTGACCCTGAATCATGAAGAATGCTCTTCATGAGCTACAGTGTTTTCACAGGCCACCTGGTGTAATGGCAAGAGTGGTTATTCAAGGACATAATGAGTAGTTCAGATCTAGCACACATAATATGCACAGCAGCTGCTGCTCTCCTCCCGTTTCAGGCTTGGTAACTGTGAAATGACAACCTTTAAATAACACCCTCTTAACTCTCTAAAAGTTTAAGGATGCAGTATGTAAGGAAGAAGCCAGAGCATCTTGGTTTAGGGCCTCTCAGCTGGAGCAGAGCAGACACAGCCATCTGGGAGGCTGCTCAGCATGCGCTGAGCCTTCCTCTGCCAGGGGAGGGGGAACACAGCCCTGAGAGAAGGTGAGGGAAGGCCCTAATCATATAATCATAGGTATGCATCCAAGTGTACCATAATGGAGTTTATGTTTCTTCCCTGCATGGTGGCATGAGATCACCAGAAAGCAGGCATGCCTTGCTAAGCAGAGGGAAAACAACCTTGCTGGGAGGCACGATTGCTGGCATGATCCTTTGGTCAAGCACACATCTTCTGTGCTGGGAGACATTTCTGTCATGTTGTGCACTTAAACTTGGTTATCATTTAAATTAGTAAGGGCTAACCAGCCCTGAGAAGGAGAACTGGGTTATGCAGCTCATCCTGTACATCTGACCAGCCACCGAAAACACAGTGGCAGAGAATTAGCAGCCGTGTGTAGGTCAGCTGAAGCTGTCCACAGACCAGGGCTACTGTCAGACTGTTGTGCTGTGCATCACCACACTGAGAGTAAACGCCTCTCTGGGAAGAGGTAATCACGGCAGGCTTTCTAAGTAACTAATGTGGGTTTTTAAATTTGTTTTGTCTACTGCAAAAAATAATTGATATTCCCCATTGAATTTAGAATTTCACTTTCATGAGGAATGGACTTAGGTAGTTGTAGTAAAACATTTCTTTTGGGCATGCACAAGAAAATCAAATGAAATGCTAGAAAATTAAGCATACCAGAGGGGGAAAATGTCACCTTGATCTTCTCTCTCATTCAATCAGAGTGTGTAGCTGGGCTGGAGTCAGGGTCATCCAGGTCCCTGGGGAGCCTGTTTTTCCTGTCAGGATATCCTCCATCACATCATCTGTCATGTTTGTATGGAAAGCTTAAATGCTGAGCTAGCAGATGGAAACTGGGATAAGGCATTTTTCAGCTGCATGTGTACTTTACCCTGGTAAGTCAGAAAATACTGACAGCAGTGCTATTCCCAGTTTTTTCTTCCCTAAATGGCACTGCTTGGTAGGTTTGAATTAAGTCCATGAGTAACTTTTGGCTTAACTAAAAAAAAAAAATCTGATAATTTGGTAATGATTCAAATCTTTCTTTTGCCAGACTCTCCTGAGAGTGCGCACTGTGCCTATTCAGACTGAGTTTCCAGGACACCAGGGATATAATAATTGCCTTTATTCCCCTTGGATAAGAGGTGTGGATACACTAATGCTCTGTCATCTTGGATTTCTTAGGAAACACAATAGGTTTTTGAAATGGGTACACTGCAGTCCTGTGGTTCGCTGCCCCTTACCTTTGAATGAGTGCCGTGTCATGGTGTATCTTGGATTGTGCCTCATGGTCTCCGACATTTCAGCGTTCTGAAATCAAGTTCAGGAGGCACGAGAACGTGGCCACCACCTCTCTCAGTGGCACCTCCACCCCCTGCACAGTCCTGCCTTCAGCCGTCCCTCTCCCGGGGAGACTCTGACAGATGGAGCTGCTGCTGGGCCATGGGCTGCTGCCAGGGGGATTCTCTGCAGATCAGTGGCATCCGTGTCCAAACCTGTCATTGCCTGGATGGCCTTTCCAACCTGGGAAGCTCCTGGGAGTTCTCCTGGGAAGTCAGCCCAAGCCTGCACAGGCTGATTCCCTCACACATCCACTGTAGAAAATGGACTACTGTATGACACAAGTAATGAAGTTGAGTTATCATTTAGTAATTGAGAAAATATCCTCTCATGGTTGCTGCCTGTAGTTTTACATGTACAGTGTTATTTCCCACTGTAAATTCTGAGTTGAGAAAAGCCTGCTGGGTTTGGACTCTGCCAAGAAGAGGTGACTCCAAGTGATAAATGGTATAAATAGCAATATTTGTAGACCATGCTACATTTAGCTATGAATATTAAAGAACATAGGTACAATTACACCATTCGGCTTTAAAGACTAATTTATTTTGGCAAATAAACTCCCTGAATGATGAGGATTTGCATTTTCTGAAAAGGTAATCAAATCATAAAAGACAATGAACAGAAGAACCTTTGGCTAGACCAGGATGTTGCAGTTATTGCAAGTATCCTAGGATATAATCATACCATACCCACTTAAATATACACTTTTATCTTTTAACCTGCTTAATAGAGTTGACTCAAATTACTGACATACATGTCAGGTTCTACAGTTTGGTATCGGTCAAGATTTTGTGCAACAATTATTAAATCCAAAAAAAGTGTGATCTCATGTACAAGCTCATTTCAAACTATCAAGGATTTTATTAAGCATCCTAAGAAACAAGAACTTCTATTCAGAAGAATTAATGTAAGCTCTGCTCCCTTGCTTTATCACAACCATTTTTATGCTTCATGGATGATCTGCCTTCATTTCTTTATATACCTTTCTCAATTTCCTGAATGAAAGCTATAATGATGGTGATAATAACTCACATTTTAAGAAATAATTGTTTTAAACGCAGTGTTTATTTTTTATTTCATCATATAGCTCTTTGATACATAATATATAATTACCTAATAATATGTTTAGGTGTTAAATCCATATGAACTATATTACTAAATTTCTGTGTAGAGCTAGAAGTCAGTTTAACAAACCAAATAAAGACAGAAGTATAATAAGGAAGGTGAAAACAAAGCTTTAAAGGATCAGTAAAAATAATTTTTGTAAGCTCGTAAAATTGCAAATTCTTAAAATTTTTACAGAAAAATCTTCTTGGGCTACAAAATTACTAGATTCTTTTATGAGTTCAGGTTACTTAATGATACTTTATGTGCTACTTGCTTCCTTGCTGTGTCCTTTTGGCTAAATATCATTACTAATAGTGAAATACACCCAGGGTTAAGACTCCTTAGCTTTTATCCTGACTCTACAGATGCCCTGTTTGGCCTTTGTCTGGTTTGACCTTTCTGCCTGTTTTGGTTTATGGATGACTGAAAGATTTACAGCCAGAGAACTGGCTATGAGGAGTAATTTTCACTTGCTATATATACTGCTTTCATAACTCGAGATTTCCTGTATGATTTGTTTCCAAAGCAGTAAAATTCAGGATTTCACAAATAAAACTCATAAATAAAACTTTAAATGAAAGATGCAGCAGTTAAAGATGAAGGTAGTATTTCTTAGGGCAAAGCAAACTCTAATTACAAGGGTAAAAACTGTTGCAATTCAAATCCTTGCAAAGGTAACGTATTTTTCTTCCTTGATTCTTTCTTTTCTGGCAGCTTCTGCTGAAGAATAATTTTCTATCTGACCTGACATTTTCTTCCTTATTTGAACTGTGATTCTTAATCTCAGCATTTTTGTCTTTAAACAAAGAAATGGTTGCCTGTAAGTGGATGAGATTCATGAAAAAGGTTTTGCTCATTCATTATTTATAAGCTTCTATTGTGATTTTCTTTTTTTTTAATTGGAAACTTTCAACTGGTGTTGGTTATTGCTGATATGTGATAAGGATAACTGAAAAGCTTCTCAGTCCTGTCTGACAAGGATATATTATGAAAGTTAAGATTGCATTAATTTGCTAAGACTTTCTGCATGATCCACAACATGAAATGTTTCTGTATTTATTCTGAAGGAAATTAGCTTTCCTGACACTTAGATTCGTCCAGTATTGTACAGGCATTTGAGACAGCATTTCCAGTCATGTGGTAGATCGTTATTTTGTGAAACAGCTTTCAAAACAAGTGAGACAGGTATGGCAGGTTAGCAGAGACTTTGCAGGCAATTTGCACAGGATTTATTGAAATATGGGAAGTGTTCTCAGGCTTGGCATCAGTTTTCAGTCTCCAACTTAGGTTTTTCACTGCTTGTGTTTGGCCTATGTTCTTTCCTGTGATTTGCTTTTTGAACTCTCTTGGTCACAGGATTGCTGTTGCTCAGTGCGGCACATAATCTCTTCAGGAGCCTTCCCAGGAGGCAATAGCAGGAATGAGAAAGACCTAAGACCTGTCACTGATAAATGATTGCTAGGTGACTGGCGGTGTAAAGTGTTAAAGAAAAGCATTCACTCTTTCAAAGGGAATGTGAGCAGAAGCTAAACTGGAGAGAGACAAGCCTCAGGACACCATAATGTAATGTGTCAGAGCACCCTTCACCCTTTCTCTGGACTGAATTTACCAACCAGTTGCCAATAGCCCGCTAATGGTGAGCTTTCAGACAGGTCAGATGTGCCTTTGAATGTGTGAGTACTTGTGCAATGGCATGATTTTTGATTCACATCTAGGAGTTTGGTTTGAAATTTGAGATTTAAATCTGCCGTGGTTTAAACCCAGTCAGCAGCCAAGCCCCACGCAGCCACTGTCACTCCACCTCCAGCAGGTTTGGGGAGAGAATTGGCAGGGTTAAAGCAATAAAACTCAGGGGTTGAGATAAAGACAGTTTAATAGGAAAAGCAGAAGCCGTGGACACAAGCAAAGCAAAACAAGCAATTAATTCACCATTTCCCATGGACAGGCTGGTGTTCAGCCGCCCCCAGGAGAGCACGGCCCCATCAAATGTAACAGTTACTTGGAAAGACAAATGGTGTCACTCCAAGTATGCCCTCCTTCTTCCCTCGCTTTATGTACTGAGCATGATGCCATATGGTCTGGAATCCCTTTGGTCAGTTGAGATCACCTGTCCTGTCTGTGTCTCCTCCCAAACTCCCAAGCACTCCCAGCACCCTCCCCAGTGTGGCAGCAGGAAAAGCAGAAAAGGCGTTGACTCTATGCAAGCCCTGCTCAGCAATTACAAAAACATCTCTATATTAACAACCCTGTGTTCTGCACAAATCCAAAGCACAGCCCGGTACTAGCCACTGTGAAGAAAATTAACTCTATCCCAGCTGAAGCCTCCTAAGGATCTTCAAGCATTTCAGGTGCTTATGGACCATGCTTAGTTTCACCTGTTGGCAAACACTTTTCCAAAACTCTTCTGAGATCTGATGACTAAGTGATCCCTAAAGCTGCAAGTAGTCCTGTTGAGCTGCAATGCACAAATAGGGAATAATGCTCAGGAGCTAAGTGGTTCTGTTGTAGGACAAGGTTTAATGATATTGGTTCCTGAGATAGGCTGCTGAGTGCTGATTATGCAGCACGATTTTCTAAAATGCTAAGCATCTAATCACTCCCACTGAATGAGGATGGTTAAGCAAGAGGGGCAGCTGGAAAATAGTGGGAGAGGGGATTGTTAAACTGATGTCAAAGGAAGGTTTAAGGGAGTACTGAGATCATTTACTGTGTGGAGAAGCAGGAGAAGCTATAGAAAAAAACATGTGAAAAGCTTTTCAAGGAGGAGTCCTGGAGACAGCACCTTTGGAGGCATGTTTTTTCAGAACAAACTAAGACCTAGGTACTCTGTATGCTTTCAGCTGTATGTAATATTGTATTTCTGCTGCTTCTAAATTGAGAATAGCCTGTGTCCTTTGAATGAGAAACCTCTGTGACCCTTAGTTGTCTGGAGAATAATACATGGTAAGTTTATTAAATTTACTTTAAAATTTACTTTGTATTTGTTGGAAAGTGAACACTCATCACTTGCTCATATTTCTCTTTGTAGTTTGCATGGAATTCTAAGTTTATAAAGAGCTGCAGTGACATAACAGTGTTCTTAGTAGTGTCAAGCTATGGTAAGCTATTATGAGCTTTGAAATGCTTAATCTTCATTTGGAGCCATGTGGTTTGGGCACTGCAGTGATGTTAGGGCAGACATAATTTGGCTTTATGGTAGCCCAGATCATAGTTTTTCCATAAGTATATCCAACCAGACATATAGGAGTTTATTAATGTGGTCACATATCAATAGAAATATTTTTTAAACTTTGTAGGACACCGTGTTTTTTCAGAGTGTCCTTACTATTATAAACATAAATTGTACTTCTACTTATACTAGTGTAAACATTTTTATGTTGGCTTAACTGCATCACCATGAGAGTTATTTCTACAACTACAGTCAGACTGACATAATTGGGGGAGCTATTAGCTTTAGATGTAGTGTCATTGAAAGCTAGACATAGGGGAAAATGAAGGAAATCCATCTCTCCCATCTCTTATGCATTCCAAGTGCATTTCTCTCATCCTTGAACACTCTCAGTAGAAACTGTCTTCATGAGGTGTGAATAAGTACACTTCAAAAAATGTGGTGAAAATAGAAATGATGACATACAGTGAAAAGAACTGAAACTAAGCATAGTCGCATCTGGAAATTCTCTGTGTAAGTAGATAACAGTCAGACTGGCAATCGTAATACTGCTGTGTATTTTGGTAAGTTTGTTTTACTCAGCTCATATCAATAGCAGGATTTTTTTTGTTGTTGTTTTGCTTTCATTCAACAAGAACATGTTACTACCTGATATGGTCTTGAAAATCTTCTATACTAACTCTGTGAAATGTGAGCTAATTAATTAAGTGGTAGTGTGTCAATTTGTGTGGACTATAAAAAAAGTGGGCTATAAAACTCTGTAATAAAGTATGTAGAAAAAACCATTTTAATATACCTTTAAGAATATCTCATTCTTTGTTGGCAGAAGGCTTTCATCTTGGCCATATAAGTAATCTATTCTGTGACGATTAATTAACAACGAGTGTTAATTGTTTATAATTCTGTGAGAATTATAGGCATAATTTACAGTCACATTTTTCTGGGCCAGTTTTATCTGGGTTGGTTAGTTTTTATAATTTTTCTCCCTCTGTGAAAGAACCGCTTCAGATTCAAGTTCTGAAGATTGTCCGCTCCTCTCATGGTATTGACAAACACTATCTCACAAACCCAGTATATTTTCCCTCCTCTTTTACTTCTGCATTTTAACGTGAGCTTCAGTACAATCCCTCTATCATGACTATGGAAAGATCTAGTTAAAAATAATAGAAGCACTACAGAAAGATGCCAGGATCATATTCTGAATAATCTGAAAAGCACTTTGTTGGTGTGTTTCTTTGAGGGAGTTCTACTCCCTCCAGTCCTTTTGTTGTTGAACACTAAGAGGTTTTGACAGATACGAGCTACATTATACAATTGCTATACTAACTTTGATAATTCAGAATTCCAAAAGGAAACTGAAGGGACTGGCATATAGGAAAGTAGAGCCTGCAGTCCCATCCTTCACTGTATTGACCTATGCAAGAGCGCAGAGAGCCGCAGTGCTGTCTCCTTGCTTCCTTTAATTACTATTTGGAAGTGACTTTGTCCCTGATCAGCACTTGTGCTTGAGGATCTGAAAAACCAGCAGCTGTAGTTCTCCTTGCTGGAAGAGCAAAAGATCGCAAAAAACCTTTTTGTGTCTCCCCCTCAGGACCTCTGTAATCACACTATAAAATGGATAACATATCCTTCCTCTCAATAAAAATATAGTTTATTTCCCTCACAGACTAATTTCCACAGTTGTCACTACTTTAAGATATCAAATATCTTTATAACTCTTCTTGACTTCAGTAAAGTGTGGCATGTCCTCTATGAACTGTCCTTTCCCATTGGTCAGGGACAAGACATTGATCATGTGTTTTCCCGGTAGTAAATGTTGGGGTTTTTTTCCCCACACTCTTGGGTTTCTAAGTCCCAAAAGTCTTGCTCTTCAGGCTGCCATGGAAGTTTGTTTCTCTGAATACTGAACTCCATTTCTACAAGAGCTAGCTCCTGGTACTCAGGCTAGCTAGTTATAGGACACCTCTTAAGGCACATTCTCAGTGTTACTTCACCTGTGAAGGAAGCCAGGTAAGAATATATAAATGTTGAAAAGAAATGGCATTGTCTGTCACATGAAATAATCACAGGAAAACTTTCTTAATTTCAGTACTTTAAACAGACCACAGATTTATACTGTTTTTGTGTATGCTTCTCCACCTGTAATGTGCTTCCCACGTCTCTTCTAGTCCCAGTTCCTCTCCATACAGGAATGGTTGCACAGCAATTACTCATTTCCCTTCTATGCTCATCAGAGCTATGAGGCTTTAGCCTGTTGCTGTGAAGTTGGGGCTACACCAACACCAAGGTGTGTGTCATCCCCTTTTGGTGTCAGGAGATGCTGTGGACTCTCTGGCATCTAATGTGCACACCCTATCTCAGTACACATCCTGATGTTTGTCTCTCTTCTCTCTGGGTTGTGTTTTGATGCTCTAGATTTACAGGTAACAGCTATCATGCTACAAATACAAATGGAAGTGGATCAGTGCTGGTTTTAGCATTAACCATTTTAGCTTTTAGATGACTACTGGGAATATTTTATTGTTTAAGATTGTCAAGAATTGATTCATGTATCTATTTCACAGGGAATGTTCAGTCTGCGACTGAAATTATAAACTTATATTCACTCCTAAGGGTATGTGATGCCATGTGGATGAGCTTTGTGAAACTGCTGCTGGACACCAGGAGATTTTGCTTTTATTCCAAACTAGTCTTAGGTCTATCCAAGTGGATCATGCTCATGTGAAAGGCAAATGAGCCTTCAGAACTGCAAACACCAGCTTTTGTTGGGGGTGTAGTAAATGCCTGGGACTCTCTGCCAGATTTGCAGCCCAGTCTACAATTTATTGGAGACAATTTGAATAATATAACAGTATGTATAACAACATAACAATAAAAATAGTGGTTTGTGTTAAGGAAACTTTTGCCTCCTGTGAGCTATCAGATTAGTATTAGTCAGCCTGTAGATTTTACTAAAATGGAGCTAGCTGCTCTATTCAGCAGAGCTGAACAGGCAAAATCACTTTGAGTGAGAAAGGAGAAGAGGTTAATGTGGAGCTGTTGGGTGAAATACAATCTTTTCAAATTTGCCATCTAGCTCAAGATCATCAGTTCCCAAAATCAGTGTCACAAATAGGGTCATGAGCTTGGAATTTAAATGTAAATTGGGATGTGTGTGCCCAGACAGAGAAGCCTGAAAGGAAATTTTTGTCTGTTGAGCCAGCTCTTCAAAGAAATCTTTAGCCAATGGGCCTGTGTTTTGTAAGTCTCATCAAAATGTATAAGTTTTAGTGTAAAAATTTAGTAAGCTCCTGCACTTCTAAGCCATACCAAAAACCTGACAAAAATAGCAGAAATTTATTGATGCCAGATATTATTGAAAGTGTGGGACAAATGCATGTCAGAGTTGCAGGTACAGTGCCCAAGGCAGCAAACAAACAAATTCCTCTATCTGCATGCTCTTTTCTGTCAGGTACAAGAAGGCCAGAGATGTGACAATAGTCCCAAAATAGCAGATGAGACTAACTGTAAAATTTTAGCTCAAGTGCATATTGGTTTTAATTATATAACATAGTATGTTTTGCAGTCAGGGTACTAATGAGTTGCTAATTCCCCGTCGGATTAAGAGATTTGTTTCCCAGCATATCTGCTAACTAGCCAATCTACTCCATACTGGCTGGAGCCTGCCACCATGACTCTCCTGGGAAACACTTCACAAAGCAAGATGTCCTAGTTGTTTAAATGGGAAGGGAATGTGTGATTTAGCTGTGTTTGTTCTCCCAGTAAAAATTTCATGAATAGTGTGAGCCAGTAAGAAACTGTGTGATCTTTAAGCTGGAGATGACTGTCCAATAACAGTTTCCTGATTATGTAAATAAGTTCTTAAAAATACTTTACATTTCTTTCAAGAATGAGAAATATTTCTTTTAATGATGTTAGCAGTCTGGCATTCTGATTTAATTATTCATGCCCTATTCTTTCATATTTCTTTTCCTTTTGACATACTGTCAAAAAAGAAGACAAAATCAGTTAAATAATGGAGAACATATGAACTGCCATAAACAATCACTCTTGTTTGTTTCTCTGCAGAACAAAAGGAAGTAAAGGTGGGAGAATACAATGCTGTGGATGACAAATTGGTAATAATCAACAACAGCATCAGGTTCCAAGGTAGGAGACAAAACTGGAAAGAAGTACAGGTGTGACATGGATAGCTGTATGTAGTTTGTAACACTGTGTGCTCTTAAAAAACTGGTTTAGGATTTTTAATATCAGAGAAAGTAAAAGGGTAAAAATGCTTAAAAAATAGAATTACAGAAAATTGCATCATGTTACTATTGTATACTTTTCTTTTATTCCAATGGTAGGGCAAAATCAAATTTGTATGTGTACACAAATGTTCTTTGATATTTCAACAAGCAGTTTTTTCACCAATGAATAATGTTCTATTTCATCCCCATTTCCCACTCCCCCAGTTCATCTCACCTGAGGAGTGCTCTCATGTTCTGTGTTTGCAGACAAGAGGAGGAGATGGTTGTTTTTCTTTGGGAGGTGTCTCTTAGGTAGTTAGAAAATAGGTTTTCACCATACCAAGGCTGGCTTTAACATGGCCCATGTGAAACAGGCCCAGAGAGGGTTTTCAGACCAGCAGCACTCCCAAGGTTCACAGCAGACACAGCCTTTGTCGCTGTATCTTGCTGGTTTTCAACCCAAGGTGCTCCAAAGATAGCATGGGGACTTCTGCCTTCAAGAAGTTTGAGTGCAGGCATATCCATGGTTTTCAGAGCCCATGGTCGTGGCAGCCAGATGTGAGCTGAAATGAGTTTTAAGGATGTCTCCTGCTGAATATAGGCATATACATCATTTTCACAGCTAATTTTTAAGATTTAATCTTAAGCTCTGCTATGGTGCAGTTCAGTGAGAGAAAGTGAAGTCAGCTTTGTGAGTTCTGTGTGGCTTTCTCCTGGGAATGGCGAGCTGGATGAGTATCAAGCTGTGGTACTGTTGTACTCTCCCACACCTACTACCTCCAGTAGGTCCCAACACACAAGGTTTGCATGAACATGGGTGGAGTTTCACTGCGGTGATCTAATTCATGGCTACTTGCCCATCTGCTGGAGCTTTCTACCTTTCCTTTTGGTATCCCTTGCTGAACTTCAAAGAGTACAGCTACACAAACTTCTCAGATCTCTCTGGAGAATGGGGCTTTGGAAATGGAGAGTGCAAAATCTGTCCCAGTTGCCAAAGTCTGGGACCCAGCAGATTATTTTTGCTGCAAGGAGGAACTAATGATGTAGCTGAATACTGATTCAGTCCCATTAATTTCCAGAGAATATATGCAGAATGAATCAATTTACAGGAGACAGGATTTATTCTTAACTCCTCGCCTTTAAGGACAGTATATGATGGGGAAAAGTCTCTGTACAGTCCTTTCTCAGGACAAGACTGCTAGGTGTTGTTCTGACTACATCTGAAGGTGGTCTTTCCACCCATAACCCGCGTTATGGTTTTCTTAAGATGTGTGATGTGACTCACAGTGAATCTTTTCCTTTTACTCATCTTAGCTTTTCGTTGAGACAGTTGGATATTCAATGTGGAGGACACTGACTTCCAGTCAGTATAAGAAGCCTAGTAACTTTAAGTATTTGAAATAGAGAGTAGTAAAAATGTTCCTGTTTAAACCATTGCATAAAATTCCACAGCAACAGGAGGCAACAGGGTTGAATGACCAGGGTACAAACAAGAAAATACATTTTGTAGACTCACTGTTTGTTTATATTTAGTAAATACAAACCATCAATATACTCTGTAAAGTTTAAAAACAGTAGGGTGAGGTTTTATTTTTTGTGTTAGTTCTTTTAAATCAGGCATATGTTTTATTGTTTTTTTGGTTTGTTACTTGTCTAATTTTGTGAATTGCCATGGACTGTAAACACATGCAATGTGGAGAGAAAGAGGAAAATCTCAGGTATCTTTCTCCAGTATCAAATCAACAAATGGTCCATTCCCTGCCACTTTTTTGTGATCACCTAAAGGTATTTTTTTTCTGAGAAGCTGGACATAAAAATCAAAGGATAGCAAGTTTCCGTGGTCTGAATTGGTTCAACTTAACTCTTACGGGTAAAGCTATTTTATTGTGCAAATCCTTGAATGTTCTTTCAGGTGCAAGGCAGAAGAGTGGATTTAAAATTTAGCCATGGCAGCTGACAGTCAGGTACTCACAGCTCCTCTTCTGCTTCAGCCATGCTGTGAATGGAGCTGCTCAGCCCCGTGGTACTTGCAGGCCCATGGAGAGCTGATGCGAAAGGACGGGCTCAGGACCTGTAGGGCACACAAATCTGTTTCTGAAGGAAGACAGTGATGCAAAAGGCCTTTTGCCAATCTCCTGCACCAAGGAAAAAATTAGTAAGCAGGTGAAATGGAGTGTGGGAAGTCAGGGATGCAGAGCTTTATTGCAGTTGTCGGAAAGTGATTCTCCTCATTAAACCAAGAAGCTTTTAATTAGCTGGGGCTGACTGTTGATGAAGTACACAGCTTTAAACACAGTTTTTAAGTTCAGACATTCAAAACCACATCTGCAGGGATTAGCAAAGTGAAACTGTCCCTATAAAAGTTTTGCTATCCATTTTCCCATATTGTTCCCTTCTGTAGAATCCTGAGGGCAGTAACAACCCTCCCTTCCCTCCTCCCAGGGCTTCCCCCACCATGCCCACAGCCCAGGACCACATTTTAGCCCCAGGACCATCAATCCCTGTCCCAGTGATGCCACACTAAGGCTGATCTCAAGACAGGCTGTTTGAATTTGCTCTGGCAATGACAGTGGGCACAGAAATGATGCTTTCTGTTTTCTACTCATTGCTCTGTCATTTGTTTCAGAAAAGCATAACCTCCTGGTAAAATGTGCACTCATAGTATTCACTTTAGTGTTTATTTACTTTAAAATGAGGCTAGTTAGCATGTATGGGGTTCTGCACTGGGATTTTGTTGCATTTTTTCTTCCAAAGAGAATATTTACCTGCTCCAGAAATGCAAATATTCATGTCAATCAATGTGACTAACATATGTCTGTCAAAGTCAATGATTTCATCAATTACTGATGTGGTTCACAGTTGCTAAGTGTGCTAATTCAAGGTATAGTACTTAGTTGAGGCAAAGTTTCTTGCAGAAATTCTACATCTGGTTGAGCTTTAGCCTTTTTTTTTCTTCATGTAATTCTAGGACTTGAGCCTCCAAAGGACAAAACAATTATACAAGAGGAGCTGCGCAAAATCTCCCTGCCTCTCTACAGCATCCTCTCTGCCCTCACAATCCTAGGAATGATAATGGCCAGTGCTTTCTTGTTCTTTAACATCAAAAACAGAAATCAGAAGTAAGACGTTCATGTTACTTCTATCACAAATTCTTTCGTATTTAATGTCGTGTTTGTAGAACCAGTCACGTATATGTATCTATCTACATATATATGTAAGAAAAATGTAAAACTGTGAAAAGATGGTATTTTAGAACTATTTAATTGAAATCACTGGTTAATATATTCACATTGAAACAGACTGTATTTAAGTTCTTTTATACTGTCTGAAAAGTGTAATTTTCTAATTTATGTTTGACTGTCTGCTAATAACATTAACCCTAGCTAATTAATCCATCAACAAAAGAGGAGGTCTTTTTACCAAGCATTCAAAAACCTGAAACAATGGTAGACTTTATAAAACAGCAAATACTGTGCATGCCTATAGATTTCATGGAGTTCTAGAAGAGTTATCTGTTTGCCTGGTTACAAAAAGCTCTTCTTTATTGCTCTTGTAGCCTAGCAGTAATCTTTTCCTCTTTAATGCACTATCACCTTTTGTCCATAGACTAATAAAGATGTCCAGCCCCTACATGAACAACCTTATTATCCTTGGAGGGATGCTTTCTTATGCATCTATTTTTCTTTTTGGTCTTGATGGATCCTTTGTCTCCGAAAAGACATTTGAGACACTTTGCACAGTAAGTAATTCCATATATTCTAGTTGAATTCTTGTTGAATTCAGTCTTAAAGGAAAGTCTGTGAGGAGTGCAAACAGAAAAGTTCAGTAGTTGGTTGTGTCATTCCATTAAATCACTGATTCTTGTAGTTCTTTCCTGGGATATTTTTTGGGACCAAATTCTAAAACATGCACAAAGCTTTATTATTGTGCTGGTGGTTGTTGTTGATGTTATTATTATTATTATTACTATTGTTATTATTATTATAGAAAGCTTCAGGTGCATTGGGTTTTGAACTCAGACTGAAGGGGTAGATGTATATTCTTGTTTTGAAATCATATCTATGAAGATGATTTACTAATGGTTGATAGCATGACAACTTGTAATACCTGTAAAGCTACTGTGTTTTCTTTATACATTCCATATTATTTTAAACTACATGACTGCTGCTTGTCTAGATCTCTTTAGTCAGCATCTTTGACTATTTTTCCAAAGACTTCTACTACTATTTTGAGGCTATGCTATAAATTCTCACAAGCCGAGATCCATGTAGCATAAATTCTAGTTAAATCAAAACAAGCAACTCTGAAACCAAATTAATATGTCCATCTAGAAACTTGTAATGTCCTAATCGTTCAGTGTAATATGCATTTACTCTGACTTACAGAGGCCTTTTCAAAGAAAGGGAAAGGGCAAGAACTTCACTGCAAGGATGCTCCTTCCAGAAGCAGTATAAGACAGCATTTCAATTTATTCCATATATCTCCTCAAAAAATTCTAAGACTCTGCTCGACCTGATGTCTAAAAATATTAGACTTACTCAGGAGTTACCTTCACTATCATTTTGATTGTTCTTCATGTCTCTAGTAAATTGCAGTTCACGGCACCTTTTGTTTTTAGGAGTCTGAATTTCTGATGTCATGACTGGCAAGAGAGGAATTTTCTTCAAGTTGGATGCCTAAAGCTAAGTTTACTGAAAGTTGGATGCCTAAAGCTAGTTGCTGCAGATACATCCCAGTATGTCAGCTGAAGCCCTCCATACTGGCTAGAACCATTACAGAAGTGAAACACCATGTGACTTGTTGAGTTAGACCATTTCAAAACACTGGAGATTGTGTAGCACATGCC